>CM069132.1:74563515-74716028 GCA_035221665.1 Okamejei kenojei
GGAATATTTAAATTTAGTTAATGAAATAATCAGGAGTGAAAAATATCCATTGTGGCTAAATACAGCATTGTCATCCCGTGCAGTTTTAAAATAAACTAGACCAGGGGGGACCCGTTGGGTCCCATCTCCTCAACGCGCAGTTGCGGGGGAAAGGGGCAGCTTGCGGCGTCACACACACACACTAACCACCCCCCCCACACACATCCACACTAACCAACCCCCCCCCCCCCCACACACGCACACACACACACTAAACACCCCCATTGATATAATATTAATATTATTCATTCGCTCCTTTTACCCCACCCCCCCCCCCCTATCCACTCATGCATAGCTTCCAACTCGCAAATGCGGCTAGAGAGGGAGGGGGTAGAGAGAGGGACACAGAGACACACAGAGGCACGGAGAGTGACACAGAGGACAGAGAGGGACACAGATGCACAGGGAGAGGGACACAGAGGGGGCACAGAGAGGGGCACAGAGAGGGACACTGAGACACAGAAAAGAAGAGAGGAGGCGGGGAACGGGGCGGGCATCAACCAAATGACTGCATGTTCAGCGGTTTCAATCCAGAGCCCGGGGTGGGGGGGAGGGGTCGTCACAGGGTAAGGGCTGGTTTGCTCGAGGGCAGAGACAGAGAGAGGGCTGCGGGCGGTTGTGGAATCGAGGGAGGCGGTCATGCACCCCGAGGCGGGCGGTCATCGACCCGAGGACCCCAAGCGCGGGGCGGACGGCCACCCGAGTGGGACCGACTGCGAGCGGGCGGAGACACACACACACACACACACACACACACACACACACACACACACACACACACACACACACACACACACACACACACACACACTCTCTCTCTCTCTCTCACACGCACTCTGCCTGTATTAGGGTATGAGCAAAGTAGTCAATTCTGAAGTGACCGAGCAAGCTCCATCAAATCATTGAAATTAAACACAGAACTGCAGCATTTCAAGAAGATAAGCACCAGTACCTACTGCAGGCCAGATAGGGGTTTAGACTTTAGACTAGAGATACAACGCGGAAAACAACGCAGACCAGCGATCACCCCGTACATTAGCACTATCCTATACACTAGGGACAATTTTACCGAATACAATTAACAGCCACTGGAGGTAACCAACGTGGTGACAGGGAAAATGTATAAACAGACTGCACCCGTAATCATGATTGAGCGGGGGTCTCTGGTGTTGTAAGGCGACAACTCGACTGCTGCTCCACTGTTCTGCCCTCAAGATAGGACAGATAGGAATGAACTATGGATTGTTGTATTGCTGGCAAGGATTGATAATAAATGCTGATTATGCCCATGATGACCACATCAAATAAATTTAAACAAAAATGTTGATTTTTATATTGGGGCGTGCTGCGCGCGAAGGGTGGAAGATGTACGGTTGTAGAATTCTGAAATTAATTTTAAGCGAGTTATTAAATAGGATTAGAAATGATCTTCGACTGATTCTGTTTGAGGTGTGCAAGGATTTCATCAAACAACTGATGCTGGGCAGCACTGATAGTACAGTGCCCTCCATAATGTTTTGGACAAAGACTCATAATTTATTTATTTGCCTCTGTACCCCACAATTTAAGATTTGTAATAGAAAAAAATCACAGGTGGTTAAAGTGCACATTGTCAGATTTTAATAAAAGCTATTTTATACATTTTGGTTTCACCATGTAGAAATGAGAGCAGTGTGTATACATAGTCTGTCCCCCCACCCCCATTTCAGGGCACCATAATGTTTGGGACACATGGCTTCACAGGTTTGTAATTGCTCAGGTGTGTTTAATAGTAAGATTAAATGAGAACTTACCAGTTCGAAGTTTGATCGTTATTTTATGAGGAGTAACGATGAGGGATTACGTGAAGAAGCCCCGCCTGGCGCTTGATCGGCATACTTCAAAGCAGCGGCATGAAAAACACAGAACATAATAGCCGGAGTAAGATAGTAAGGCTCAACATAGATTTAGAACTACCAGATGATCATTTATTTTATGAGGGTCGGGAGTGGAGGGCACGTAATCCCTCATCGTTACTCCTCATAAAATAACGATCAAACTTCGAACTGGTAAGTTCTCGTTTAATCTTACTATTTTACTTCGGAGTCACGTGAGTGACTACGTGAAGATTTTGTAGCTTTCTGTGTTTTTTATGTCGTAGACTCATTCCATACGACACTCTGGCTCATTCAACACAGTAATGAGCAAATAACACATTTTTTCCTCCAAACATTGCCTCAAGTTATGTGATAAATTATTTCACATTATAAAAGAATAAAAGTAATGCCCTTTCCATTGAAAGGCAAATTTATCACCAAAATATCAATTGATATATATAATTTGATGGTATGAACAAAGCAACAATTATAGAGAACCCAACACTCCGTGTCCAATCCCGACACCTTGACTGGTTCCTTTTAATTTAATATTCATTTTACACCCTCCTGCGGCCTTGAATCTTTGCTCGAGCGGCTCATCCTGTGCCATTCCTGTGAATGTATCTACCTCCTTAATAGAGTGATTTTCCACATTTCAATGTCTAGTTCCACTGAGTGTTATCCAAGTTTTAACCATCTAGAATATATTTCTCTAGAACCATCAGTTTTTACTGATACCTAATGTGTTTTTTTGTGTGTAATAAGTAGTGCTGTCTCACCACCACAGAGACTCTTACCTACTTCAACATATTTCATCAATGTTGACTCACACACAATTTATGGCCGACAGGATATGCTTATAGGTTTACCTTGGTTTCAGCTCTTCTTGGTCTGCTTTGTTTGGTAAATTCATAAACACATATGATAATGTAATCTGTATCCACATGCAATTATAACGTAATATTTGCAATGTTTGCACTCTTATGTTGATACTAATGTCATGAGCATTATTACTTTCAATGTTAACTTTTTTGAATCATTGATAGAATTGGAGTCCATTGCCTAAGGCAATTCAGGACTATATTGATATCCCGACATATGTCTTGCAATATATATATATATGTATATCTACATATATATCCCTTTTTTTCATATCGGGATATTACGAATGAACCCGATAACTTCTTGGTTAGTAAATTGTCCGTAAATAGGACGATAAACACTCTGAGCCCTATTATTGGCTCTATCAATTAGACTCAGAAAAAATGCAATCCACAAGGAACTCACATATATCTAATATGACAAATAACTTTACTGTCTACACAGACTTCCAATTTCTTATAACAAAGTATTGTTTTTTAAAACTTATTTCTGCAAATTGCAGGTATAACACTTCTTTTGTACATAATTATTTTATTGTTATGTTGTTATATTAGTTAAAACATTCATAGACTTCTTTGACTGTCAAACTGTTGTAATGGTCTGGTCAACCTGCAGATAGTCAAATTCATATTTTCATGTCATGGATGCCTTTGTACAACAATAAATTACTGCAACTATGAATCATCATAAGTGGTTCAACATCACTCAATATTTATGAAAACCATGAAGGTCCGTTTTGGGCCACCAAAGCGCCCCTGGCAGAGTCCTGCTACATTTTCATCAGACACTGCCCTATCAGACAAAAATGAGGAACATAAAAGAACATCTTTCCTCATGCAATTGAGAAATGCATCCACCTTTCCTGTTCTTGGTTTACCCACGAGAACATTTGAAAGATCGGTGATTTAATCTGTATACAACCAGATTAATCGTAAGTGATCCATATTACTGACAATGTTTTTTCCCCCCTGATTTTTTGTCTGCGATAACATTATCTCTTTCTTAGAGATAAACAGCTGGACTAAAACATTTTTAGAATATGCCACATCTGTTTACTCAGATAATCACTTGATTATTATTTTACTTATCTTATGTGATTTGATATATGCCACAGCCGTGGTATTGTTCACCTTGATATGACATGGACACTTCCATAATAGAACAATCGATATTTAATCCATAACTCCTTATACTTCAATAATTAATACAAATGTTTGGAGAAATTTCTTAGGACAATCCATTTGCAATTACCTGGTATTATTGTCCGTAGTCCCAACAAGAGAAGTATCAATTATCTTTATAAGAATAGATATTATTCTTATCTTAACCCAAATATTCACAGAAGCTGTCCATCATCTGTTAATACTTGCTTCAGCTTGCAACAGCTGCAAAGCTTATAGTTGAAGCAGCTTGTGGACCTTTTGTATCCATTACTTTAATAATGATAATGTATCATTTGGTATTTGCATAGGCCTCTCACAAAGGCATACATACTCTTATAAAGCTTCTGTATTCCTTCTTTTGAAGCTTTATTTACTCTTTACCTAAGCTCCTTTTCTGATGGAGGGACAAAGTATGTCAACAAAGCAATGAGACATATTTGTATCATGGAAACAATTCCCTTTATGTGATGGGTCAGGTCCTTGCCTTTCAACAGGCTTGTAATTGCAGCACTAATTTGCAGCTGACTCTTTATTAACCTTCCAATTTAAATGTGATCAAGATAAACCATGACCATGTCCTCATTAGTGCAAGTGCTGATCTTTTTATCAATACAATTGTTGTTCCAGTATTCTGTCAACAGCCTAGAACTGGTTTTAATCCTTTAGACAATGATTTAACTTGCACAGCTGACCCATTTTAATTAATTTCAAGCACCTGTAATATGATTAACAATTTGTTAATAACAACTGTATTTCAATGTTGAAGATGTCCATTTTAATAAAATGTTTTTACACTGTGAAAGTGTATTTAAAATGATGTTTTGTATGGTTTATACCACCACATCTTTTCACTGAGGTAATTTTATAATATATATGTACGTACCCCTTCTTTATTGGAGTTATTTTGGGTGCAAACCTAAAATCATTTTTTTAGGTTTTCCTATACAGGTGAACCAATTCCTTCTACAATTTTTTGTAGTCCATAGTTATATTAAATCAATGATCATAATACACCTGTAATCTCCCACAATCGGAGATTTCATCAACTTATTTTGTAACAAGTTGTTTGCACCTCTTCAACGTACTTCAAGCCTTCTTTTCCCAATTATATGGGTTCAGAAAAGGCTGTGTTGGATAATATTTATTTATCATACTTCTGCCTTTGTTTTGATCCATTATCAAATCTTTATATTGGATCATAATTTTTTCCCCAAAGTTTAAAGACCAATAGTCTGTCCTTTTGTAATCAATGTTTTTTGATTTATCATAAGGCAGGTTTTATTCCATAATAATCAGGAGTTTAACATAACCTGATTTGTATTGACCTGCAAATCTAGAGTGCAAATTTGGTCCCTATACAATTACATATATATAACTAAAATTAATATTATATATTTCTTCCCATTGAACTTTTATTTTAAATGTTTTGGTTATTTGCACAATGTTTTATTTGTTTTTCATAAATAGTGATGCCAAGCACCAGTTTGAAATACTTTGAAATCGTATTTCCTTATATCTCATATAATGAGACATGGATATCATAAACGGATTCACCGTTGATATCTTTATAAAACATAAAAGTTTTATCAATATTCTGCTGTTTCAACCATAACAGTTTTGGTGAGAGACCAATTAATTTTGGTTTCCATGTTTACTTTCCATGGCCTCACTCCTTTATTCAGGTATTGTACCTAGTACACCTGTATATATACAGGTGTACTAGGTACAAAATATATATAGTGCTGTGGTGGGTACTTTATGACCAGCCACCACTATCAGTGCACTTTTAGGGTCAGTTTTCCATTTTGTTTTACTGCCCTTGTTACTCCTGAGTTTTCCCTCAAGGAGACTACCTCCAAACAATCTGAGGTAGATATTCCCACAATATTCCATCATATATATTAATATATGAAACCCCCTTAGGGTTGGTTAGGGCTTGAAACCCCCTTAGGGTGGGAATGTTTTTGGGCCTTTTAAACCCTTTTTGGTAGAATTTTTTATTTATTTATATTTTTATTTTTTGGAATCTTTTCCATTACTTTTAAGCCATAAAGCTTTTTTAGTCTGAAGGCCTTTTATTAAACTTTTTAAAATTATGGCCTTTCTGACTTTTTTAAAATTTCCCCCCCCCCCCCGCCAAAAGTTTGTGGAGCGACTAAAAGTCTTCCTAACGTAATTTTAGCGGCCACCAGTATCGGAACCGGCTCCGTACTTAATCTCCCGTCCCGATCTCTGAGTATTCCCCTAGGACGTTCTTATTAAACTCCGTTGTTTCTTACACAGAGTATTTTCTTTCTATTTTAACTTTTATTTATTTTTTGCTTTTAAACTCGTTTTAAATCCTGGTGGTTCAATACACCAGCCACAGAGTTTTAGACCCTGTAAGTTTTTCAACTGCACTTACCTGCGGGCCCGTACCTACCGCTGTCGAGGAGCTGCCTCTGCAGCTCATGCTCTGCCGTCAGCGTCGACGTAATGCCGTTCAGGCGGCAGGCGGGGCTTCTTCACGTAGTCACTCACGTGACTCCGAAGTAAAATAGCCGCCCTAATGCAGGTATAAGAGAGCATTCCACACCTAGTCTTTCCTCCAGTCTTTCCATCACCTTTTGAAACTTGTATTGTGTTTATCAACATGACGACCAAAGTTGAATGAATGAGTTTATTGGCCAAGAATGTATGTACACATACAAGGAATTTGTCTTGGTGCTCCGCATGCAAGTAACAACACAACATACAATAAATCATTAAGAATAAAACATAAAATAATAAAACATTAAGAAGAAAACATTATAGTTTAAACATGTGAATTAAATAAAATACCAGAGCAAAAGGAGGCTTCAGACGTTTGGTTATTGAGTAGAGATACTGCTTGTGGAAAAAGGTAGATCAGATATGCTGCTCTGGAAGGTTAGATTGCATGGGATCCAGGGAGCTGAATGAATGGAAAATTCAGCTTGGAAAATGATGGGGGGGGGGGGGGGGAAACCATGATGATTCAGCGTGATTATTGGAGGAGGGAGGTGTCGATCAGAGGCGGAGGTAGGGGGGTGGGACTGATAGAACACAGTTATTGGAGGGAGGGGACGTCCTGGTGGAGCAAAGCTCAAAGAGGTGAACGTCGTGGTGGAGCAAAGCGGAGCTTGAATTGGCCCGTTCGCGGGGCTTTTCATTGCCCGGCCAGGCGCAGCTTAAAATCAGCCGCGGGATCTTCCACCGCCCCGAGGTCAAATTGCTGTGTCGAGGCGATCGAGGCTCCCGATGGTGAAGCCCCTGCCAGTCGATGAAAAGCCCCGCGAAAGGGCCGATTGAAGCACCACGATTGGGGGCGGACGAAGCTGCTGTTGCTGGAGTTCAGAGTCGGTCAGCTTCCGATGTTACCGTCCTCAGGGCCCACAGTCGAAGCCTCGAGTGTGCACATGTGTGCGGCCGCCAGGAAATTGTGTCCACCCAGATGTTTTGATAGCGATTTCCATGCCTGGGTAGATGACGCAGCCTTGTGGTGCCAATGAAAGTCAAATAAGCCATTATGAGACAAGAATAAAACTGTTCAGACATCAGCCAAACCCTAGGCTTACCAAAATCAACTGTTTGGAATATCATTAAGAAGAAAGACAGCACTGGTGACCTTACTAATCACAAAGTAATTGGCTGCCCAAGGAAGACCTCCACAGCTGATGACAGAAGAATTCTCTCTATAATTAAAAAAAAATCCCCAAACACCTGTCCGACAGATCAGAAATACCCTTCAGGAATCAGGTGTGGATTTGTCAATGACCACTGTCCGCAGAAGACTTTATGAACAGAAATACAGAGGCTACACTGCAAGATACAAACCACTGATTACCCGCAAAAATAGGATGGCCAGGTTACAGTTTGCCAAGAAGTACATAAAAGAGCAACCACAGTTCTGGAAAAAGGTCTTGTGGACAGATGAGATGAAGATTAACTTGTATCAGAGTGATGGCAAGAGCAAAGTATGGAGGAGAGAAGGAACTGCCCAAAATCCAAAGCATACCACCTCATCTGTGAAACACAGTGGTGGGGGTGTTATGGCCTGGGCATGTATGGCTGCTGAAGGTACTGGCTCACTTATCTTCATTGATGATACAACAGCTCAAGTTCAAACAAATGCCTCAAAACTCATGGGCCGGCGGTTCAGCAAGACAATGATCCCAAACATATTGCTGAAGCAACTAAGGAGTTTTTCAAAGCTAAAAAATGGTCAATTCTTGAATGGCCAAGTCAGTCACCTGATTTGAACCTAATTGAGCATGCCTTTTATATGCTGGTGAAAACTGAAGTGGACTAGCCCCCAAAATAAGCATAAGCTAAAGATGGCTGCAATACAGGCCTGGCAGAGCATCACCAGAGAAAACACCCAGCAACTGGTGATGTCCATGAATCGCAGACCTCAAGCCATCATTGCATGCAAAGAATATGCAACAAAATACTAAACATGACTACTTTCATTTACATGACATTACCGTGTCCCAAACATTAAGGTACCCTGAAATGGGGGGACTATGTATAAACACTGCTGTTATTTCTACATGGTGAAACCAAAATGTATAAAAATGGCCTTTATTAAAGTCTGACAATGTGCACTTTAACCACAGGTGATTTTTTTTCTATTACAAATCTCAAAAAGTGGAGTACAGAGGCAAATAAATAAATGATGGATCTTTGTCCCAAACATTATGGAGGACACTGTATAAAAGAAAGCTTAGCCTAATGCCCCTGTCCGACTTAGGAAACCTGAACGGAAACCTCTGGAGACTTTGCGCCCCACCCAAGGTTTCCGTGCGGTTCCTGGAGGTTTTTGTCCTCTGGCAACGACCTTCAACTAGCATCACAACCGGCTTCAACTAAAAAATTACAGATTCTTAAAACGGAAACCACTTTCGACCATTAGGGAGACTGACAAAAACCTCCAGGAACCGCATGGAAACCTTGGGTGGGGCGCAAAGTCTCCAGAGGTTTCCGTTCAGGTTTCCTAAGTGGGACAGGGGCATAAGTATTGTAATTTGAGGTAGGGCCAGGGAAAGCATGTGACTCAAAAGATTCTCTTAGTTTTGAAATATAATCTTAGATGGCTAGTTAATGATTGACTGATGTGGCAGCAAAAACTTTTAACAGTCGAGGGAAACTTCAGTGCCTATCCGTTCAATTAAAGGTCTCTTTTAATTTTGGTTTATATTAGGTCCATTACAGTGGTAATTCATTGTTGTGCTTTGTGAGCTTTTAGATGACTTTGCCGAGTTAGCATTGACATATATCTGTACAAATCATACTATGCAATTTGCTGAAAGCAGAATACAGAACTATCACTTGTTTTAATTTACTCTGCCTTAATAAGTGGTAATCAGGTTCTACTGGCTATGGATTGTCACCACACCCCATTTTGGAGACGATAATAAAAGCTGATTTTCACCTCCAGCTCAAGAGTTGGCACGTTTAACAACTACCATGTATCTTAGTAACACGTTCAAGGTCAATTCAGCCCACTATGCTTGTTAAATTTTATCAGGTGAGTTTGAGGAAAGTTTAGATTAGCTTTAAAACACTTGCACAGTCACTGGAATGCAATATTGACATTGATTAATAGATTGAAATGTGATAGCATCGTAAATGCATCCTATTCAGTTTACAGTTCCATTATAGCCATTATTGCCCGTCACCCAGCCACTTCTATTTCAATAGACAATAGACAATAGGTGTAGGAGTAGGTCATTTGGCCCTTCGAGCCAGCACCGCTATTCAATGTGATCATGGCTGATCATCCCCAATCAGTACCCCGTTCCTGCCTTCTCCCCATATCCCCTGACTCCTCTATTTTTAAGAGCTCTATCTAGCTCTCTCTTGAAAGCATCCAGAGAACCTGCCTCCACCGCCCTCTGAAGCAGAGAATTCCACAGACTCACCACTCTCTGTGAGAAAAAATGTTTCCTCGTCTCTGTTCTAAATGGCTTACTCCTTATTCTTAAACTGTGGCCCCTGGTTCTGGACTCCCCCAACGTCAGGAACATGTTTCCTGCCTCTAGTGTCTCCAAACCCTTAATAATCTTATATGTTTCATCCTTCTAAACTCCAGAGTGTACAAGCCCAGCTTATCCATTCTCTCAGCATATGACAGTCCCGCCATCCCGGGAATTAACCTTGTAAACCTACTCTGCACTCCCTCAATAGCAAGAATGTCCTTCCTCAAATTAGGGGACCAAAACTGCACACAATACTCCAGGTGTGGTCTCACTGGGGCTCTGTACAACTGCAGAAGGACCTCTTTGCTCCTATATTCAATTCCTCTTGTTATAAACGCCAACATGCCATTCGCTTGCTTCACTGCCTGCTGTACCTGCATGCTTACTTTCATAGACTGATGTACAAGGACCCCCAGATCCCGTTGTACTTCCCCTTTTCCCAACGACGCCATTTAGATAGTAATCTGCCTTCCTGTTTTTGCTACCAAAGTGGATAACCTCACATTTATCTGCATTAGACTTCATCTGCCATGCATCTGCCCACTCCCCCAACCTGTCCAAGTCACCCTGCATTCTCATAGTATCCTCCTCACAGTTCACACTGCCACCCAGCTTTGTGTCATCTGCACATTTGCTAAATGTTACTTTGAATCCCTTCATCCAAATCATTGATGTATATTGTAAATAGCTGCGGTCCCAGCACCGAGCCTTGCGGTACCCCACTGGTCACTGCCTGCCATTCTGAAAGGAACCTGTTAATCCCTACTCTTTGTTTCCTGTCTGCCAACCATTTCTCTATCCATGTCAGCACTCTACCCCTAATACCATGTGTCCTAGTTTTGCCGACTAATCTCCTATGTGGGTCCACTGTCTCTCCCTTGTCCATTTTCCTAGTTACATCTTCAAAAAATTCCAGAAGATTACTCAAGCATGATTTCCCCTTCGTAAATCCATGCTGACTCAGACCGATCCTGTTACTGCTATCCAAATGTGCGGCTATCTCATCTTTTATAATTGACTCCAGCATCTTCCCCACCACCGATGTCAGGCTAACTGGTCTATAAATCCCCGTTTTCTCTCGCTTGCTTTTCTTAAAAAGTGGGATAACATTAGCTACCCTCCAATCCACAGGAACTAATCCTGGGTCTATAGAACATTGGAAAATTATCACCAATGCATCCACGATTCCTAAAGCCACTTTCTTAAGTACCCTGGGATGCAGACCACCAGGCCCTGGGGATTTATCAGCCTTCAGTCCCATCAGTCTAGCCAACACCATTTCCTGCCTAATGTGGATATCCTTCAGTTCCTCTGTCACCCCAGATCCTCTGGCCACTACTATATCAGGAAGATTGTTTGTGTCCTCCTTAGTGAAGACAGATCCAAAGTACCTGTTCAACTCATCTGCCATTTCTGCAGAATTTGGAGGGCAAAGTATTACAGGAGACTTTACTGGATGTGCCCATTGGACTTTGCAGATCCAAGAAGTTGACTCCTTACCTGCCATTTTCAAGGTTTCATTGGATTCCCATCTGTGTTGCTAAAGAGAACACATTTTGCCTGCACTTCATGTGCTGAACATTTCTAATCATTGGGGGAAGAGGGATAGTTTGGAAGAAATTTTCAACCTATTCTGGAATCTTACCCTGCCTTTTGCTGAATCTGTTCACATTCTCCCCTTCTTCATTGTTTGTAATGGGCTGGGAGGTGAAAAATCATAACATTGATATTCATGGCATTCTCTGTACATGGCCTTCCCATTGAACAACATCTGAAGGAAAATGAGCTGGAAAGCTTTAACATTACAGTATGCACTTAAGGCTTGTATCTACCCAAAACACAGATGCTAATTGGAATCATGGAAATGTGCAGCATGGAAACATGTCATTGGTCCCAACCATTCACACTGACCATGAGGCGCGTTTCAATATTAATCCCGACTCCCAGCACATACTCCAATGCCTAGGCAATTCAAGTGCTCGTCGAGATACCTCTTAAATGCTATCAGTAGCCCAGTTTGAAGCACCCCCTGAAGCGGTGCATTCTAAGTACTTACCACTCTCTAGGTGAAGAAGACGCTCCTTGTATCCTCTCTGTCTCTAACCTCATACTCTGATTTTATGTCCTCTTGTTTAATCTAGCTCAGACACAGGGAAAAGCTTCCTGCAATCCACACTATCTATGTCCGCCATAATTTTATCTACCTCTTTGCTCTTCCCTCTAAACTGTGTCTGCTCCAGAAGAACAGGATGGACTTATCCAGTCTCTCCTCATAACTGAATAGCTCTAATCCAGGCAAGATTCGTTGCACTTGTACTCTGAGATTCCTCTGCTCCTCTATATTCCTGAAGATCGTACAATTAGCGGTGTATATCCCAACCTCCTTAGTACTCCTAAAATGTGTTACCACACATATAAAGGCACAAATTACTGGTGTATCAGTAGGTCAGGCAGCATCACTGGAGAACATGGGTAGGTGACCTTTTGGTTTGGGATCGTTCACTGAAGAAAGGTCCCAATCAAAAACATCAGCTACCCATGTTCTCAAGAGAAGCTGCCTGAACTGCTGAGTCTTTTTTTGTGCACTTTGTGTCTTTTTTTATAAACCAGCTACTGCAGTTCCTTGTTTCACCTTACATTTATCTAGATTTAATTCCATTAGTCATTTTTCAGCCCATTTCATCGATATCTCCCTGGAGCCTAAGGTTACCTTCTACATTATTACCAACTGCAATCTTTGTGTCATCCGAAAAAAATATTGTTTCTGCATCTCATGTCCACATTCAGGTCTTTCATGCATATTACAAACAGCACCAATCCTTGTTGGACACAATTAGTCACAGCTATCCAATTGTAAAACAACCCTCTGCCAGCACCCTTTGTCTCCTTTTGCAGAGCCAAGTTTGGATCCAGTTTGTTGACTTGGTCTGGATCTCAAGGATCTAAGCCTTTTGAACCAGACTACTTTGTGGGATCTTGTCAAAGGTCTTTCTTAAATCCATGTAAGTCACATCTACTCATCCACCGCCCTAACCTCAGTGATACACTCTTCAAAGTTTCACATTCCATGAAGCCTCAGCAAACCTCGACACTATGAAATGGTGGGACATTGGTTATTTGAATGCTCGTTTCACTACACATCAAATAGGCCTAAAAGCATATTAGCATACAAAATATTGTAAAAAATGTTTTTTTATATAATGTTTGATTGAATTGTACATGATCCTTTAGAAATATTATCTCAGTCTTTTGTAACGTATTTTCATATTGTGTGTACATTTGCAAGTTATGGTAGAGCGTTCATCCAGTTTCTTGGCAATCGATGTTAGTGGTACCACTTTCCTCTCCTGTTAGTCACACTTCTTTCCACCTCTGTTTGCCATGCTGTGCTAAAAATGAAAATTAAGCTGTTAATCCCTTTGAACTCTTGGAAATTCACACCTGTCACACAAGAGCTGTGACAACATGTACGTACCGTCCTCCTACCTAGTTGTCACATGCAATGCTTGATGTTGCTGGCTCATCTGAACTGACACGGGACATTTTCAACTCCCCGAGCACTGATATCTAGTGCTAGTGTCCTGGTGTTCTGGAATTTCTAAGAAATAAAATATTATGGCGGGCGAATAAGCAAACCACGCGTGGTGAAACAAAGAAATCTTTATTGACAAAGTAAAGAGAACGGCACACACAGGGGAAGGTTAACCCGGGGTTCATTATATATACCACAGCCTATGACGACTCGTTCCCGCCAAACCCAGTCACGTGACCCTGCCCCCGACTGACGAGGGTTTGCACAGTAAGTGGCCTAACCACCGGGTGGCACCACAATAGCACCTTTTACTTCTAGTCGGTCATTTTTATTAATTAGCTACACCCACCTTCTCTTAAACTGCACCCTCCCCATCTTTCTCTTGAAAAAAGATTGGCTATAGTTCCATTAATTTTAGCCTTTCACTTTGGCTGCTCTCTGTTTGTGCCATAGTTGAGAGTGAGAACCCTGGTTGTTAACTTGCTCTTTTTGAAGATCAGTACTAAAAGTCTTCCCAAGTAAAAATAGAGGCAATTAGTACAAACAGGTAGTGAATGTTATATTTGACTACACTAGCTCAGTAATTAATGTAGGCCCAGCAGTTAATTGCAATACGAACTCCTAGCATAGTGTTGGTATCAGTTTGCCAGGGAACGTCGCCAAAGTTAATCAGGCAGTGACTGACCAGGTCATGTTTTTCCTTTTTGCGTTGGATTTTGCAACATCATCAACCTTGGGTTGTCACTGAAACTAGTACATGAATGTATGCCTGATTGAACATGTCCTGGAAGAGATTGGAACTTCAATAGTCCTGTGTTTCACTTTTTATATATTCACATCTTACATGGGCACATTAAAATGCAAGTATAGTAAGGGTTATAAACACATGTCTGGAGTGACCTACCTTCCTTTTGATCTGAAGTGGTTAATTAAAAGCAAAACCAAGTGAACACCAAATATAATAATGTTCATGTACCAAACCTTTGGCAGTTGTGTCACATGCTTTCGACTTAAAAGAAAACATGTATATTCCTTGTGTGATTTATGAGGGAGACAGTGAGGCTACAGATTTTTCCTCCCTCATTCAGCCTATACTTAAGTATTGCAATGCAGGAAGAGGTCTTGCAATCTGGAGCCAACACAGGAACACATAAATAATAATTTTGATCAAAAACTGTTCTTGGGTGACAAGCAGAAATTAGTTAACATCATTTAGTAAAAATCGTAATGGTGCAAGCTGCAAACTGGTATTGGACATTTCAGCCAGCAAAGAGTTCAAGACAATCATGAATGTAGCTGTCCAATGTGGTCAAATCTTGCCCAATGACAATGGTTATATACAGGATTCCAATCCTCTTCAATCAACCAGGAAGACACAATCCTGGTTCAGAGATTTGGTCTTGTTTGGTTATACCCCTGTCCCTCTTAGGAAACCTGAACGGAAACCTCTGGTGACCTTGCGCCCCACCCAAGGTTTCCATGAGTCGCCAGAGGTTTTGGTCACTCGCCTGGAAAGCCTCGAACGAAGCGTGAGCGGCATCTACTGACCAAAGATCCTACGGGATCTTTACTACTGACCGCACAAACACACACACACACAATCACATCGCGAAGGTGGGGGCCAGGGCAGCGGAGGAGCACTGTCTGCGCGATGAAGAGGAAGGTAAACGGCTGCCACAGAGCACGGTAAGTCCTTTAGAGAGCGCGGGAGAGAACTAGAGAGAAGGGGAAGAGAAGGGGGGAGAGAAAAGGGGGAAAGAAGGAGGGGGGGGGAGAAGGAGTGGAGAGAGTTTTAAGAAGTTTAATAAAGTTAGCGGGCATTTTACCTTCCGGCTGATCTTCTAGGTCCTGAAAACTCCAATGAGCCAATCAAAATGGCCAGTCAGCGAAGGAGATTGCCTTCGACTGCCTGTAAGTAAATAGCAACCCCACTCCACTGACTTGGACCAAACGGCAACCTATTTTTAGTCGAGGCCGGTTTTGATTTTGTTGAAATAATCGAAGGAACATAGAAAAGCCTCGACCACGCGGAAACTACTTTCGACCATTAGAGAGAGTGACCAAAACCTCCAGGAACCTCATGGAAACCTTGGGTGGGGTGCAAGGTCACCAGAGGTTTCCGTTCAGGTTTCCTAAGTGGGACAGGGGCATTAATTTTAATCCTCCAATTCATCTGTAAAGTTTATGGCAACGAGAATATTTAATGGAAATTGGTGGCTGCTGTGCATAATTAACATTTTTCTTGTAATAAAAAGTAAGTAAGTATTTTTTTAAATCATATTGTTCTCTTTGTTGCAGTATCAGTCATTATGTCATCGTGATGTCCATGACCATATTTCTCATGCTCCTAAGTCGCTTGGCTGAGATACTGACTACATGGAGAATAAGACTTCAAGGAAAAATCAAGCAGCATTTCACATGACCGTTGATTAACACGAACGATTAAAAACTCCATCACTCTCGAAAGCTGCATTTTGGATTGGTTTAAGATGAGCAACATGGTGTGCAGTTGATCACTGAAGCCCCCTGTCCACATCCTCCCTAAGAACTAGGAGACATAAGCAACTGAATGCATGGGACAATTTTCCAAGCATTAAGTGACAGAGTTTTGTTATCACATTGTTTATGTACTATTTAGTTCAAATCGTGCTAAAGTGCTGTTGCTCTAATATGGTACTGCGAGCACTGAGACAATGTAGATATCTGGCACAGCCAGTTAAAACATTTAATCTGATGGAATCTCTGTACCCAAGTCAATCAGCTCTATACATCTTGCATGAGCAGTTGAATTTATAACAATATAAATATATGATCAATTGTGTCTACGGAGGCATCAATGCCATTTTCAACTGGAATACACCAGTTCAGTTTTATGTGTGTGATGGGTAATATGCTGCAGTGAATGGTCAAATCGTGGAACTGACAATGTAATGAAATTGGGGAGGGAGCAAGTCTGCTGGTGATAATTAATGCAGGGAAATATTACATTTAAAGAAGAGAGAAATTACAAAAATGAGAAATATTTTGGAAAAGACACTGAGCTGAAATGAGAATTTTTCTTCATTTGATCTGATTAAGCATTTTGATTATTTTGTTTTGAACTCATTTTAATGCCTGGGACTTGTTCTGCTTGCTGCTCTGCATTTGACATGCTCTATCAGGTGAATTTCAGGGGAGTGGTAGTGTAAGTAACACCACAGTTTTGACATGTCTGGTGTCAAATTTTAATTAAAAGGTGTTAACATTGACATTGTTAAGACATAACTAGATCAAGACTTTGAATTCAGTTAAATACAGGTATTTGCATTTGCCAGACAAATGTGGTTTCTGGGATTTTATGTGAGGGAATAATGTCTTGAGCATAACGTTGCATTTTAAGCCTGAAATTATCTGTGTAATGAAACTCTGCCCTTTTTCATTCTCCTCAATACGTTTGCAATTTAGAATTGGTCGTGATTTAAGGATGCTATACTCAACTTAAATATTTATAGACTTGTTATATAGAAACATAGAAAATAGGTGCAGGAGGAGGCCATTCGGCCCTTCGAGCCACCACCGCCATTCATTGTGATCATGGCTGATCGTCCCCAATCAATAACCTGTGCCTGCCTTCTCCCCATAACCCTTGATTCCACTAGCCCCTAGAGCTCTATCTAACTCTCACTTAAGTCCATCCAGTGATTTGGCCTCCACTGCCCTCTGTGGCAGGGAATTCCGCAAATTCACAACTCTCTGGGTGAAAACGTTTTTTCACACCTCAGTCTTAAATGGCCTCCCCTTTATTCTAGGACTGTGGCCCCTGGACTTGCCCAACATTGGGCAAATATGATGTGCATGATTGAGATTTTTAAGTAATTTGATTGCTGAATATAATAAAATCAAACTGGTTAGTTGCACATAGATTCTCAAAAATCATTCTTTCAATCATGCATCTCTTTTATTTTTAATGTTTATGGATTGTTTCAAACATTTATATTTCTGTAAATAAAGAAAAGTTTTCCAATATTCATTTTCATTGTACTTTTTAATTGCAATTTGTATTTTCTGGTCTTAATTTGCTTCCATAATTTAGAGCTATACTTTAGTTTAACTTTCTCAGTGTGAATTTTATGCAAGTTTCTTTAATTGATTTCCTTTTCTATCCTGAAACTTAAACTTGTCTTCTGTTTATAGATCTTATTTATGTTGAGACTCAATTTTATTACAAGTTTGTGTTGTGTGTCTAATGCAAATTTACTTTTTGTGGTCTCTTGACCAACTGATCAATGGTCTTAGAATGTAGACAAAAATTCTATATTCTACTCAGCGGGTGAGGCAGCATCTATGGAGAGAAGGAATAGGCGACGTTTCGGGTCGAGACCCTTCTTCAGACTGATGTTGGGGGGAGGGGTGGGAAAAAGAAAGGAAGAAGCGGAGACAGTAGGTTTGTGGGAGAGTTGGGAAGGGGAGGGGAAGGCGGGAGAAAGCAAGGACTACCTGCAGGATTCACGTGCTATAGAAAAGGTGACACAGTCCAAACAGGACAAGATTCTGACATGGCACCAGTTACGGTTTGGAAAATAAATAGAACAGCTGTGCTCACTGCTTCCCGCCATCAGCAACTGCACAGCTGTAACCATCGTGAACTATTGCAGAGAGTCAGCATAAGAAAAGCAGCAATTTATTAGCTTGACCTACAAAAAACAAACTGCAGTCTGCAACAGACTTGCACAACAATACTTATTTTAAAATAGAATTAAACAATCCTTCCACCAAGGTTAGTTCCTAACAACCCAAGTGTACACACACTTCTTTGCAGTGTCTACATTGGCATCTAAGCAGCTGCTGATAAAATGACAAGGGTTATTTTTAGGAATGCATTATACTTTCAAAGGAACAACACAGATTGTGCATATTTCTTCTTGCTTATTATATTTTATTTTGTACCAGTGTTGCACTGCCATCGGCATGTCTTAGCACACTCATCGATTACATTTTGGTTCAAATGCCCCCTGGGCTGGTGCATCTAAAGCTCGTCAATTTGTTTGTTGTTAAGAGCCCTACCTGAAATAAATCCATGCACTGTCAAACCAGTCCCTAAAGCAAATGTGCTCACAGCATTAAAGTGGTTTTAAGTGGAAGTAGAGTATTGTTATGGCCCAGGACTAGCAAATAACAAGGTTGGTCGTTCATCTGTACAAAAACAAATTGTAGAATGGATTCAATGATTTCTAGTCTGGCTTGGGAAAGAATGTTCACTCAATTTAGAATTTTAAATAAGAAGGACTCTAAATTTTAGCTATATGATTATACTTGTTCAACATGTCAAAGAGGATTCTCCTAACCTTGTACACGGTAAAGACCATTCTGACTGGTTGCATCGTGGCCCGGTTCGGCAACTTGAACGTCCAGGAGCGAAAAAGACTACAAAAAGTTGTGACCACTGCTCAGTCCATCACCGGCTCTGACCTCCCCACCGTCGAAGGGATCTATCATAGTCGCTGCCTCAAAAAAGCAGCCAAAATCATCAAGGTCCCACACCATCCTGGCCACACACTTATCTCACCACTGCCATCAGGAAGAAGGTACAGGAGCCTGAAGACTGTAACGTCCAGGTTCAGGAACAGCCCTTCCCCACTGCCCTCAGGCTATTAAACACAATGAATAAGCTATGAGCTCTGAACTGCAAAAGACTATTATTATATTTTATTTGCACTATATTTGTTGAACTTTTTATTGTTTGCCCCGTTATATACAAAGTTTACATATTCACATATGACAATAAAACACTCTTGACTGTTGACTTGACTCTTGGCTAAGAATATGAAGCATCTCTGAGTGTAATGCCCACTCAAGGTTTTAGGTGATTAAAAATGCATTCAACTCAATACCAGTGCTAAATAATGAGAACATTTGTAAGTTAACTTTTCTGGCAATCCATGCCATCACTCTAAAGTTGACCAGATCAGGTTTTAAACTGGCCCATTTGTTCAAGGCCAGTGCTCCATCCTTAAACACATGTAATGACCCACAGGGGCCAAGAAGAGTTCAATTACCCATTGGAAGGGGAGTTATTCAAATTGTCAGGTTCATAAAGATTTTAAGCTACAGGCTTGGAAAAAAAAACTTTTCTTCCAGTTTTACTATATTCGCAATGAAGAAATGCAGATGATCTCAAATATTCTTATAACCTTCTTATAGAAGGCATCTGGTGTATAAATAGATAGCACATTGGACAGCTATAGTTTATGGAAACTTAACAGCTGACTTAACTGGACTGCTCGCTTGTGGCAATTGCACTCCACTAATCCCAATGTTGTTAGTTTTAATGCTCCAGGTCATTTACTATTGCAATTACTTCAGATACTTACTTTATTAGAAAAATATATGGAATAAATAAACCAAAATTGTATTAGCGTATAAACACCAAGAGTCATTTTTTTAAAGTTTAAAAGCCAGAGGAAAATATCTTGTTTGTCATGAACCATATATCTGACATCAATTAGGTATTAACCTAAGTACTTTTATGTGCAGGAAAGAACTGCAGATGCTGGTTTAAATCAAAAGTAGACAAAAAAAGCTGGAGTAACTCAGCAGGACAGGCAGCATCTCTGGAGAGATGAATGGACAAAGTTTCGGGTTGAGACCCTTCTTCAGACTTTTTGTGTCTAAGTACTTTTATCTTCAGATGCTTAAATTCAAATTACACTTTGGATGTAGTCTTGGTTGTCACTCAGAATGAGGAAGCGATACTCTTTAAAGCATTATTTCCTCTCAGCTGGATGTTAAAGATCCTATGACTGCTCAACAAAGTGCGGCGTTTTTTCACCAGCCCTGGCTACTGGTCCTCTCTACAATCTGTACCCTCGACATCTTCTCACGGGTCTACTTATCATCCTTCCATACTTCTTCAGAACCATAAATCAAAGAATGTTGTAAAAGTTAACCAGGACATTTTTCTAATCCAGCCCTTTCCTCATATCCTTTAGTGTTCTTTTTTTCTGTATAATCATTTATCATGTATCAAAAAAAATTGATGCCTAAATTTTACAGATGTATGTCATCTCTGCTTTATACAAAATGTTGGAGAAACTCAGTGGGCGAGGCAGCATCGATGGAGCAAAGGAAATAGGCAACGTTTTGGGTCGAGACCGTTCTGCTTTAAAGGAATTGTTTTGTAGGAAAATAACATTTTTTAAATATAATTAGCTTTTCCCCCAATTGCTTTATAGGTAGCCACTGAAAATGAATCAATTTTAAGTTTCAAGATTCTTACTATTTTGTTGCTTCAAGTGAAGTTTAATACCAACAAACATGAAAATACAAACAAATATTATGTTTCCTGCATTCCATTGATTAGGAATTAAGCAGGTTAATTGACCAGAGTATATTGTCTCTAGTGTGCAGGTAAATGCCGGGAGGGGAGGGAGTTGATGAGAATGATGTGAATCAGCTCACCAATGCAGAATGGTGTACTGAAAGGCCTGTTTCCTGTGCCATATCCAGTAAATTATAACAGGTATGGTGTATGAGTGGTGCTATTTTATTCAGTTATTTACTTTAAAATAATTGATTGCTTCTGATTTCCCTGAATCTCTTGTGTCTGATTAGGGCAGCACAATGGTGTAGCGGTAGAATCGCTGCCTTGCAAAGCCAGAGACCCAAATTCGATCCTGACTACTGGTGCTGTCTGAATGGAGTTTGTACGTTCTCCCTGTTACCGCGTGGCTTTTCTCCACGGCTCCGGTTTCCTCCCACACACCAAAGACATGCAGGTTTTGTAGGTTAATTGGAGTCTGTAAATTGTCCCTTGTGCATAGGATAGAACTAGTATACAGCTGATTGGCGGTTGGTGTGGACTAGGTGGGCCGAAGGGCCTGTTTCCATGCTGTATCGCTAAACTAAAGTAAACAAATGTTAGTGGCTTAGAATTTCACCCTGTATATATTTTCCATCTGTGACCTTTTTAAAAGGTGCCCCTTTAAGAAAGAGATGGGGTGGTATTTTGTATTTTGAACAACCTTCCAAGGTGTTGGGAGCAAAGTCTTTGAATACAACCTTATTCTTATAGAGGTACTTGGATTCTTGTTAAGCAAGGCAGTGAAAGGTGTCTGGGAGTGGGGGGAGTTTGGAGTTGAGCTTGGAATCCAGTTTCCAGAGGGCTAGTATGGACATTTTGGACTATATGGATTCTTGGGGTGACAGTTGACTCACGGCTATTCCATGAAATTCCATTTCAAGCAGGGTGCAAGGCCACCAAATTCAAATGCAGTTTCCTACCCTTTCAAGCAGGGTGCAAGGCCACCAAATTCAAGTGCAGTTTCTTACCACTTCAAGCAGGGTGCAGGACCACCAAATACATGCAGTTTCCTACCACTTCAAGCAGGGTGGAGGGCCAACAAACTCAAGTGCAGTTTCATGCCACTTCAAGCAGGGTGCAAGGCCACCAAATGCTAGTGCTGTTTAATGCCACTTCAAGCAGGGTGCAAGGCCACCAAATTCAAGTGTAGTTTCATACCATTTCAAGCAGGGTGCAAGGCAGGCACGTGCCGTCAGGGTAGGCAAGGTAGGCACTGCCTACCCGGACTAAAATTATAACATAGTAATTACCAAATATAAATAGTAAAGGCATGGGAGAATTATGCCTACCTAAGAGATCGATCTCTTAGGTAGGCATAATTCTCTCTGCCTTTCATCTGCAGCGCTAGTAACACAGGAAGCTCCGTGCAGCCCACGTACCGTCAGCGCTGCCTGAAGCCATCAATGACAAGCGGGGCTGAAGGCTGCAGAAAATTCTGCCTTTGCAGCAGAGCGCATGCGCAGCGCTAGTTTCTTGGCGGGGTTTTCAAATGTGGATTGGCATTATTTTAAGTGTATGTTAGGGAATAGGGAGAGAAGAATGGAGTTTGTGTACCAATGATGTGGTAAGTACATTTGTTGGTGATGTTTTTAAATACCGTATTTCCCGGGGTGTGGGGGTTGGAGAAGAGCTCCCTTCACAGCGTTTGGGGAGTCCGGCCCGGGTAAAGTTGCGGGGACGGCATGAATGTTGTGAAGGAGGGGATCGGGATAATGCCACTTGTGACGCTCCTTGCACGGAGGCGTGCAAAACCTCTCTCCTGCCGCTCGCTGGCCTCACTTATGTCCTTCAGTTCCGACAGCGTGATTGAGGTTACTCGGCTGTGGGAATTTAAGGATTTTCAGGAAGCGGCTGACGTGAGCGAGCAGCAGGTGCGAGGTGTTCAGACGGAGAGCACTGCCAGAAGTGAGCGGGCCGGCAGATGGTGCTAAAGTGGCGGCCAGTTCTGCTGTTGGGTCCCGGCGGCTGCTCACAGCTCCCCGAGCTGCTTCTACCCCCGGCTACAGTGCGTGGCTTTGCGCCTGGAGAGCTGCGGCAGCGGTGAGTGAGTGAGTTACTGGCATTATCCCTGACCGCCTCTTTCTCAACACTCCTGCCCTCCCCACAACTTTACCCCTGGCTGGCACAGACTCTCCACACGCTGTGAAAGGAACTGTCCCCCCAATTGGTCCCTTGAACAAGTGTTGTCTTTCAATAGGATGACAACTGATTCAACTTTTCCCTGTACTCCCGTTTTTCCCACCATCTCTCCACCTGCCATCAATCTTCACCACCCACCCATTCAGTAATTCAGAATAAAGGAGACTAGGAAGCCTTGGGCAAATTGAATTGTTACTGTTTTTATTTTTATTTTTTATTTTTACGGAGAGAACAATCTGTGCATGCGCGGTTTAATTTTTTTTTAAAAGCCGACTGACTGCCTACCCTGAGTAATTACTCATGGCACGTGCCTGGTGCAAGGCCACCACAACAGGAAGTTGTCCAGTTACCACCACCAACAACCATTTCCAATGCAGCATTTCAAAGCAACCACATTTTCATTTTCAAACCACATTAAGGGCACTCACAGTTGAGTAGAGATGTGTTCAGTGTTATTCACAGTTCAGAGAGACGTGACCCTCTCGCTTACTCCATCTTGTAGAGACTGAGTGAGGCACATCTCTTCCGGGTTTTATAGTCCCTCCCCCTCCCACCAGCAGGGGCAGCAGAGAGAATGTCAACATTTTTTAAACATTAATAACTCTTTTATTTTTCGTCGATGGGAAAAATCCTCTTGTCCTGCGCAGCAGAGGGGGACTCTGAGTAAGATGGCCAAAAATCACAGCCATAAGTGACAGTGAATTTTCAAAAATCATGAAACAGAAAAACAGGAAGTGGTCAAGATCTAACTTTTAGTAATGTAGATATATAGATTATATACATATATATATATATATATATATATATATATATATATATATATATATATATGTATGTATGTATAGACATATATATATATATATTGTGTGTGTGTGTGTATATATGTATATATGTATATATATATATATACATACACACACACACACACACACAACACACACACACACACACACACACATATATATATATATATATATATAATATATATATATATTTATATATATATATATATCAAGAGTCAAGAGATTTATTGTCATGTGTCCAAGAGGACAATGACATTCTTGCTTGCTGCAGCACAACAGAATATAGTAAGCATAAATAAAGAACAGTTCAGTTCAATATGCACATAAATAAACAGATAAAGTGCAATAGGCTGTTACAGTTCAGAGTCTCTTTGTTGGTGGGTTTAATAGCCTGATGGCTGTGGGGAAGTAGCTGGTCCTGAACTTGGATGTAGCAGATTTCAGGCTCCTGCACCTACCCGATGGTAGCAGTGAGATGAGTGTGTGGCCAGGATGGTGTGGGTCCTTGTTGATGTTTGCAGCCTTTTTGAGGCAGCGACTGCGATAGATCCCTTCGATGGTGGTGAGCCGATGATGGACTGGGCAGTGGTCAGAACTTTCTGCATTCCTTTCCACTCCTGGACGCTCAAGTTGCCGAACCAAGCCACAATGCAACCAGTCAGCATGCTCTCTGCTGTGCACCTGTAGAATTCAAGAGAGTCCTCTTTGACATACGGACTCTCCGTAATCTCAGGAAGTAGAGGCGCTGATGTGCTTTCTTTATAATTGCATCAGTGTGCTGGGACTAAAAAAGATCTTTGGAAATGGGCACGCCCAGGAATTTGAAGTTCTTGACCCTTTCCACCATTGTCCTGTTTATATAAACGGGATTGTGGGTCCCCATCCTACCCCTTCCAAAGTCCACAATCAGTTGCTTGGTTTTGCTGGTATTGAGGGCCAGGTTATTGTGCTGGCACCATTTGGTCAATCGGTCGATCTCACTTCTATACTCTGACTCGTCCCCATCAGTGATTCATCCCACAACCGTGGTGTCGTCGGCGAACTTGATGATGGAGTTCGCACTATGACCGGCTACGCAGTCATGAGTATAAAGCAGAGGGCTGAGCACTTATCGAGGATGACACATTTCCACCAATACGGACAGACTGTCGTCTGTGAATGAGGAAATCGAGCATCCAATTGCAGAGGGATACGCAGAGGTCCAGATCTGAGAGCTTGGTAACCGGCTTGGAGCGGATGATTGTATTAAATGCCGAGCTGTAGTCGATCAATAACAGCCTGACATATGATTTTTTTGCTCTCCAAGTGATCCAGAGCAGAGTGTAGAGCCAGTGAGATCGCATCCACCGTTGATCTGTTGTGGCGGTAAGCGAACATCGAGGTTCTTGTCGAGGTAGGAGTTGATTTGCGTCATAATCAACCTCTCAAAGCACTTCATCACCACAGATGTTAGTGCCACTGGTCGATAGTCATTGAGGCACGCCACCTTGCTCTTCTTGGGCACTGGTATTATTGATGCCCTTTTAAAGCAGGTGGGAACCTCAGACCTCAGAAATGAGAGGTTGAAAATGTCCGTAAAAACTCCAGCCAATTGGTCTGGCATACTGATGTGCCTTCCTGAGCCCCCAATCAGTCATATATATATATATATATATACACACACACACACACACACACATGCGTACACACAAAAAAACAATAATAATGCAATAATAACAATATCAGTAATAGTTCAAAGCATATTTAAGGTTGTAGTGTTTAATAGCCGAATGGCTGCAGGCAAGAAGCTGTTCCTGAACCTGGACATGACGGTTTTCAGGCTCCTGAATCTTCTTCACGATGGCAGGAGTGAAATGAATGTGTGGCTAGAGTGATGTGGGTCTCAGATGATGCTGGCTGCCTTTTTGCGACAGTGACTCCGGTAAATCCTTTCGATGGTGGGGAGGTCAGAGCCGGTGATGGACTGAGCTGTGTTCACAGCTTTTTGCCGTCTGCTTCGCTCCTGGGCATTCAAGTTGCCAAACCAGGCCATGATGCAACCAGTCAATATGCTCTCTACTGTAAACCTGTAGAAGTTCAAGATAATCCTCTCAGTCAGCTGCAGCTAATAGACTTCCACAAAATGTGGATCTATTACTATCAAATATATAGGCCTTCTTAAAGATATAGCCTGAATTAATTAATTTGTTTTTGTCCTACATTTACATTGCAATCTCTGTTGCATCTTCGCCACATTCTTCCATTCTAGAAACTCAAAAACTATTTTCTCATTTGGCTATTAAACTGGTTGGCTGCCTGTAAAAAGACTCTTCGCACAAACCTGCTTCTTTTATCCATGATACTCATGATCCCAAAAGTGGAGTTGAAGCACATGAGAATTCCTGACCCCCAGATTCAATAAAATAGAGACTTATTCATTTTGAAAAGATTGGTGTATCAAACTGGACCTCAGATGCTGGAGCAGGAGACTGGCTGACAGACTGCTAACAACATTTAAGTACAGTAATACTGACATTTCACAGCCATTATTACCCCACATCTTGAGCTTAATCACATTTATTAACCATTTCCCATTTTGTTACTATTACTATACCTCAGTGACTGCTCAACCATATGCCTGTTGAGATTCTCTAGTCTGCTAAGATCTTAGTGCAAAGGTTTGGACCCAAATAAACCTTAATTCCACGTACTGTTTCCTGCTCTCTTCTAGTTGTTGTCCTTGCTCCTGCAACCATCTTTGACCCATTGAAGAAGTATGGCTAATGAAATTCTGCTGGAAGCTTGCAACATGCCATATGTGACTCTCAAGCTGGTTGTCTTCCATTGATTTAAAAACATTGTTGATTTGAACTGAAACAAATAAAAACTCAAGCTGTACAAACAGTGCAGTGCTGTTTTATTTACATGGATCTTGCCGTAGAATTTACCACAACTAAAAATGAACGAAAAGATGGCCATAAATGAAGACCATAAAAAGTGACTTTATGCAAGTCAGTATATTACTGACTATTAACCTTGAACTGTGCTCAGGCATTATGGTTTCAGGAACTATTCTTATTGTGCCTAAAAAAAGAGTCAAACTCATATACAATGAATCAGAACTTGAGCAATTGAGTAATGGAAATAGATTCCACCTTAAAAGAGAAAACGGTCCTTTGTTCTGTGAACTCATGATGTGTTGGATTCTAGTTGTGATTGAATTGCCGCCATAACTAAAAGGTCAGAACAAAAAGAGCAAAAGGCACACTAACTGTCTGTCGAAAGACATTGCTCTGCTGTTTCCTTGCTGCTTTGGTTTGTGGCTGGAATGTACCATGGCACAAGACAGATAGAAGCAGACTTAGATTTAGATACTGCTTTTCGCAGCCTCGAGGCATTGTGAAGTACCTTTTAAAGTGCATTCAATTTTGTAAAAGTGAGAAATGCATTGGTGATGAGTGCACAACAAGATCCCACAAGCAGTATTCTCATAACGTGTAATCTATGAGGGCGGCACAGTGGCGCAGCGGTGGAGTTGCTGCCTTACAGCCCTTCAAACGGCGGACACCCGGGTTTGATCCCGACTACGGGTGCTGGCTGTACAGAATTTGGACGTTCTCCCCGTGACCGCGTGGGTTTTCTCCGAGATCTTCGGTTTCCTCCCACACTCCAAAGACGTACAGGTTTGTAGGTTAATTGGCTTGGTATAACGAGGTGGAAGATTGCAACCTTCACGTGGGCCGCATTGTTTCGATGAATGCAATTAACCTGTTGGGCACAATCAAATAAGGTCAAATAGATCAAGTTGCCCTACAACTTTAGGCTGTGCACGCCAAACATAAGAAGAAGAAGAAAAGAAGGCTTGGTATAAGTATAAATTGTCCCAAGTGTGGGTGTGTGTGTAGGATAGTGTTAGTGTGTGGCGATCGCTGTTCGTCCCCCCCCCCCCCTCCCATCCCGTGCGGATCGGTGGGCCGACTTGGCGCCTAAGGGCCTGTTTCCGCGCTGTATCTCTAAACTAAATTATTTTAATTGTGTTATCTGATAGATAAATATTGCTTCAGGACACTGGTGTTCTTCAGAAAAATGCCAAAGGTTCTGACACACAGCTCACTAGACATTTCCTATCTAGGTACCAATCTAAAAATGCTAATATAGTACCTACCTCCTCCGGCAGCACGTTCCATATACCCACCACCCTCTGAGCAAAAGGGCCGCTCCTTGGGTTCCTATTAAATATTTCCCCTCTCAGCTTAAATCTATTCTCTAGAATATAATAGAATCTTTAGTTCAAAATTTCCCTCAGCCTTCTGGATTCATAGGGATAAAGTCCTAGCCTGCCCAACCTCTTCCTTTTTGCTCAGGCCCTCATGTCCTAGGCAACATCCTCGTAAATATTTTCTGCACTCTTTTTGGCTTAACTGCATCTTACCTAAAGCAGGATGACCAAAACTGACCACAATATTCCAAGTGTGGCCTCACCAACATCTCATAGAACTGTAATATAACTTCTCAATTTCTACACTGATGAGGGCAACAAACCAAAGACCTTCACCACTACTTTACATATACCTGCAATGACACTTTCAGGGAATGATGTGTATGTACTCCTAGATATCCTCATTCCCCATTCTCTCCCCCTCTGCCCTACAGCACTGCAAAGGACACTGCCATTCACTGAAGATCCTGCCCTGGTTTGACCTCCCATCCCACACCTCACACTAAAGGGCCTGTCCCACTGTACGAGGTAATTCAAGAGTTTTCCCCTGATTCGAACTCGGAGAATGTTCGTAGCGGGTCAGTAGGAGTTCGTGGATGTCTCGTAGTGATTCGTACAAGTAAAAAGTAACAATTATTTTCATCACAAGTATTTTTTTACTCGTGGACATTTTTCACAGTGTTGAAAAAACGTCATGAGTTTACCAGATTTCCCGAGTACCTACCGTTACTCGTACGAGCCGCTACGGGACATTCACAAACTCCTACGGACCCGCTATGGACATGCTCTCAGTTCGATCAGGGGAAAACTCGGAAGAACTCTTGATTTACCTCGTACAGTGGGACGGGCCCTTTATCTGAATTAAACTCCATGAACCATTCCTTGTTTTGAGTACTGCCTGGGTTAATGTTCTATCTGAAAGCTAGTACCTCTGCAACTGTAACCTTCTCAGTAGAGCAATTGATTTTTGTACTTGGGTTTTTTGAGTGGGTCTTCAATTTCAATCCATCTGTAAGGCCGCTCAAGAAGAGTAGGTGTTACCGGTTATTTCATTGAACAAGCTTTTGTTTCCCTAAACTGTCATAATTTTATGCAGTGACACAAGGAACTGCAGAAGCTGGAATCTTGAATAGAACTCAAAGTGCTGGAGTAACTCAGCGGGTCAGACAGCATCTCCAGTGGGACTGGGACAGGCAATGTTTCCCATCCAAAATGTCGCCTGTCCTTTTGGTCTAGAAATGCTGCCTGTCTAATTGAGTAACTACAACACTTTATGTTATACTCATCATCTTATGTGACTCATTTTCAAATACTATGTTATCTTTCATGGGAAGTGCGGTGTTAATTTAAAGGCATATATAGAAAATAATGGGTTGTTTCATAAAATTATCAGGATAATAATTGGTACACTGACATAGCAAAACATATTAGGCTACATTTTCAACAATAATAAATACCTGATGCCCAGCAGAGACTTGACTAATTGTGAAACACTAGCAGAAAATGGGGGAGCTATTATGATTTCTTTACTGTTAGCAAGTGTTCTTCAAAGCAAAAAAAAAGTGCTTGCGGTAAAGGAACACGATAGCTTTGAATACACCAGCCTTGTTTCTTGTATCACATGCTGGGCCACTCAGTCATTGATGATGGAAATAATTTTGACGCCTGCTTCTCCTATAATAAGTGATAGGACATCCGTACTAATCAAGAATCTATCAATCTCTGCCTTAAACATATCAATTGGCTTAGCCTCCACAGCCTTCTGTGGCAATGAATTCCATTGCTGGTGTCACCAAGCCACTCTTGATGTACATTAAAGTTCTCCATGTAGATTCATTCTGTGCCCTTACTGTGTGCTGTTTGTTGTTCAATCTGTAGTGCCAGCCTTAGGAGGTGTGGGGCCCAATTGGGAACAATTTTGATGGGCCCCAGGTTCCCAGCCAAGGTTTGTAGAATCATATAAATATAAATAAAGTCCATTATAGACTTTATGTCTCTATGGTAGAATAGAAATAAATCAAAATGTGCACTTAAAAACAGACCAAACAGATCTAAGCTACATTTTAATATAAAATTGCACACATATAAATCTACAAGTAACAAACAACATGTGTAGATCACCTCTAGTATCTCCAGGACAAAGTCATAGTTACAATATCACTTTTGTGGAATCTTTTAACTCTGAAATGAAAAAAAAGTAATTTAATTAAAAATTAGATCCTGGAAAACCGATAACCATTGGTGTGAAAAAACGTCCAGGACTGTTACATTTTGGGCTGTACAGCCCCATCTACCCTTTTGTCTATCTATCTATCTTCCATCTATCCTTAACCATCCATCCATCCATTTATCCCTTTAGCCCTCCCTCCCTTCCTTCCTCCCTACCCTCTCCCTCCCTCGATCCCCCCCCTCCTCCCTACCCTCTGCCTGTGTTTTATGTTCACTACATTTTGTGCCTTTAGGTAATTCCATGGTCCCGCAAAATTCAGAAGCACAAACTCCTGATTTTTTCCATTTTGCTAACATTTTTTGGCCGCAAAACACTTTTACATTCACTCGTGCATCTCCTCATTACATTTAGACAGTTTTTTACGTACTCATTTTAATCAAATCTTTCCCCTCCCCCCGCCCCATTATTTAAAATGTTAAGTAAATTTTTTTAAATTCTTTCAAACTACTCTCCCCCCGCCACCCAATATATTTTTGAATGTTGGTGGTAAGTTTTTTCCATTGTGTAAAAAAAATGTCACAATGCCCAATGCTCACAGATGCCAATCGGAATGATTCATTTACATCTGCCTTTGGCCCAGCCACCAGCCCCCCCGCAGCCTGTTGTCGAGCACGTGATCACGTGTGTGGGAATCGAGAAAGAGATTGTGTTGGGTAGGAAGGGAGTGGGGAATAGATGGACTGTCCCCCCCCCCCCCCCCCCCCCTCTTCCTTTTTTCCCCTCTCCCCACCCCTCTCTCCCCCCACCCCTCTTCCCCCTCTCTCCCCCTCCCCCTCTCTCCCCTTCCCCCTCTCCCTATTCCCCCACTCCCCCCACCCCCCTTCCCCTCTCTCCCCCCTCCCCCTCTCCACCCTTCCCCCCTCTCCCTCCCCTCCTACTCCCTCCCACCACCCCCCTCTCCCCCTTCCTCCTCCCTCCCTCCACCCTCCTCCCCCTCCTCCCTCTCCCCCAACCCCCACCCCTCTCTCCCTCTCCACTCACCCCCCTCCGAAGCCCTCTCTCACCCCCTCCTCCACCCCATCTCCTCCCCTTCCTCCTCTCTCCCCCCCTCCCCCCCCCCCCCTCTCACCCCTCTCCCTCCGCCCCATACTCACCCTCTCCCTCCTCCCCTCCACCCCCTCACCCCCTCTCTCCCCCACCTACACCCCCCACTCCCCCCACCCCCCCTTTCCCTCTCTCTTCACCCCATCTCCCCCCTCCCCCTTTCCCTCTCTCTTGATCACCTCTCCCCTGCTGCCGCTCCTCCCCTCCCTCCCCTCACACTCTGCCCTCACTCACCCCTCCCCACCTCTCTCCCTCCTCTCCCCCACCTCTCTCCCCCCCTCCCCACCCTCTCCGCTAAATCTACTCCCTCCGCTCTCGCCTCTCTCCCTCCTCCTCTCTCTCTCTAGAGAGAAACGAGGAATAATAGACTCTCCTCTGAACAACGGGCCAAGAAAGGGAAAGAGAGAGGGATACTCCACTAGAAAGGAGGAAGAGCAGAAAAGATGAAAATAGAGGGAAAGAGTGAAAGAAAAAGAAAAATCTCTGAGAAAAGGGAGACTCGAGAGGTAGAAAAGGGAAGAGAGAGAAAACTCCTCCCTCTCGATCTCCCTCCCCTCCCACAGCTTCTCCGGAAAAAGAGAAGCTCTCCCTCACCTCTTCCCCCCCTTCCTCCCCCTCCAGAGACCTCCCCTCCCCCTCCCCCTTTCCAACCTCTCCCCCCACCCCTCCCTCGAAATCCCCCTCCCTCCTCCCCCTCTTCTCCCCCAATAAGCACCCCCTCCTCTCACCTCCCCTTCTTCCTCTCTTCCCTCCACTTCCCCCACCCCTCTATACCCCGCTCACCCACCCTCCCCCCTTTCCCACCTTCCCCCACGCTGTCCCCTCCTTTACCCTCCCCACTCCCTCCCCTCCCCCATCCTCATCCCCACCCCCCCCCCCCCTCCCCTACGCCATCTCCCTCCCCGTCCTCCCCCACACCTCTCTCCCCCCTTCCCCATCCCTCTCTCCACCCCCACCCCTCTCTCCTCCCCCCTCCCTCTCCTCCCCTCCTCCCCCTATCCATCTACTCCCCTCCTCCTCCCACCCAGATCCCTCTCTCCCCTCCCCTTCCCCCTCCCCAAATCTTCCCCCTCCCTCCCCAACTCTTCCACATCTCTCCCCCCTTCCCCCACCCCTGTCCATCCCACCTCTCTCCCTCCCCATCCCTCCCTATCTCCCCCACCCCTTTCCCCTACCACTCTCTCCTCTTCCCCACTCCCCCCTCCCCCTCCCTCTCTCCCACTCCACCACTCTCCCCCTACACCTCACCCCTCCCTCCCCACTCAGCCACTTCTCTGTCAACCCCATCACCCACCCCTCTCCCCTCCCCCTCCCTTCCCTCTCCCACCCCCCTACTCCCCCTCTCCCTCCCCACTCTTCCCCCCTCCTCCTCTCCCCTTCCCTTTCCTCCCTTCTTCCCCCCACCTCTCTCCTCTCACCTCCCCCTCTTCCCCTCTCCTCTCCCCACCCATCACTACCTCCTCCACCCTCCCCCTCCCCCGCATACCCCTTCCCCTACCCCTGTCTCCTCCTTTACCCCACCGCTCTCCACCACACCCCCATCCTCATGCCCCGTCTCTCACCCATTCACCTCCCCTCTTCCCCCCCTCCCCCTCTCCCCCCATCTCCCCCTCCCCACTCTCTCCTCATCTCCCCCTCTCCACTCTCTCTCTCTCCCTCTCTCTCCCCTCATTCCAACCCTCCCCCCCTTCCCCTCCCCTTCCCCCCACCCTCCTACCCCCTCACCAACCCTCCCCCTCCCCCTCTACCACCCCCTTCCCCTACCCCTGTCTCTCCTTTAACCCCCCTCGCTCTCCACCCCTCCCCATCCTCATCCCCCTCTCTCACCCATCCACCTCCCTCTTCTCCCCCTTCCCTCTCTCCCCATCTCCCCCTCCCCACTCTCTCCTCATCTCCCCCTCCCCACTCTCTCACATCTCCTCTCCCCTCCTCCCACCTCCCCCTCCCCCTTCTAGCACGTCCTTTCCCCTACCCATGTCTCCTCTCCTCCCTCCTCCATCCTCATTCCCCCTCTCTCCCTTCCCCTCCCTTCTCCTCCCCTTCCCACTCTCTCCCCATCTCCCCCTCCCACTCGCTGCCCATCTCCCCTCCCCCTTCCCTGCCCATCTCCCCCTCCCCCTTTCCCACTCTCTCCCCATCTCCATCTCCCCTCCCCACCCTCCCCCTCACTCACCCATCCTCTCCTCCTCCCCTCCACCCCCTCTCCCTCTGTCTCTTTCCCTTCTGTCTCTTCCCCTCTCTCTCTGTCTCTCCCCAATCTTTCTCTGCCCTCACTCTCTAACCCCCCCCCCCCCCAGATGCGCCTGCGAGTTCAGGGCTATGCATCCGTGGATAGGGCGGTTATGGAGTAAAAGGAGCAAATTAATAATATTTATATAATATCAAGGGGGGTAGTTAGCGTGTGTGCGGGGTGGTAGTTAGTTTGTGTGACGCCTCATGCTGCCCCCCCCCCACCCCCGCAACCGCACGTTAGGGGAACAGACCCAATGGGTCTGCGCTTGGTCTAGTATACTTTTAAAACTGTGTGTGTGTGTGTGTGTGTGTGTGTGTGTGTGTGTGTGTGTGTGTGTGTGTGTGTGTGTGTGTGTGTGTGTGTGTGTGTGTGTGTGTGTGTGTGTCTGTGTGTGTGTGTGTGTGTGTGTGTGTGTGTGTGTGTCGGCGGTGTGTGGGTGTATGTCACATTCCATTTTTTTTTCAGATAAGATTTTTGCTCTTTGATTCCATGGTCCGCCAAATGCTCAAACGCTGCCATTTTTTCCATTTTGCTAGACATTACACTTTGGGTACATTCAGTATGTGCTCAAAGCTCATAATTTACTTTTTTTACGTACACATTAGAGCTGAACCTTCCCCCCGCACCCAATATTTTTTCAAAATGTTAAAAAAAATCAAACTGCTCTCACCCATGGAGAATGAATGTTGGGTGAACGTCCATGTGTGATGTCACAAGCCCAATGCTCACAGATGTCCAATCGGAATGGATCTCATTTACATATGCCTTGCTCCAGCTCCAGCTCCCCCCCCACCTCAAAGATGAAAGTAATTACAAAGAAAAACGTTCCATCCTGGATGTCACAATGCCATCCCTCACAGATGTCCAATCGGAAATGAAAGGATCTCATTTACATATGCCTTGCCACAGCGCCCCACACCCCTCTCCCTTCCCTCCACCCCCTCTCCCAAAGAAAAAATCCCCCACCCTCTCTCTCCTCCATCCCCTCCCCCACCCCTTTCACCAACCCCTCTCTTCTCTCCTTCCACCATTTCCCCCCCTCCCCCTCCCCCCCTCCCTCTCTCTCACTCCCTCCCCCCTACACATCTAGAGGCCCCCTCCCTCCCCACTCTTCCACCTCTCTCCCCATCCCCACAGCCTCCCCATCTCCCTCCCCCATATTTTCTCTCCCCACCCATCTCCTTCTCCCCTAAAAAGAAAAAAAGACCCCTCTCTCCCCTCACCCACCCTTCACTCCCATCCCCCCCCACCTGCTTCCCCCTCTCTCTTTGCACCACTCCCTGCCTCCCCTCTTCCCCTCACTCCCCACTCCTTCCCCTCTCTCTCCCCCACCCCAATCGCTCCCCTCCGCTTCTCTGCCGTCACCCACTCCTCTCTCTCCCCTCCTCTGTATCCCCTTCCACTCTCTCCCTCTCCTCTCTCTCCCCCTCCACTCACCACCTCCCCTCCCCCTCCTTCCCCCCTCCCCCCCCTCTTCCTCCCCTCTCCTGAAACCCTCCCTCTCTCACCCTTTTCCCCCCCCCCTCCCTTGTCCCCTCTCCCCTCCCCTCACCCTCCCCCTCTCCCCATCTTCCCCTCTTCCCCCATCCCTCTCCCAGCCCCTCCCCTCTTCCCCTCCCCTCCCCCTTCCCCACCCTCTCTCTACCTCCCTCACCTAACCTCCCCTCCTCCCCCCTCTACCACCCCTTCCCCTACCCCTGTCCCCTCCTTTTACCCTCCCAGCTCTCCTCCCCCCCTCTCTCTCCTCCCCCTCCCCTCCCTTCCCTACCCCATTCTCCCTTCCCTACCCATCTCCTCCCTTCCCTCCCCATCCCTCCCCATCCCCATCCCCCACACCTCTTTCCACCTTCCTCATCCCTCTCTCCATCCCCACCCTCTTTCCTCCCTTCTCTCCCTCTCCTCCCCTCCTCCACCCCCTAATACCTCTCCCCCTCCCTCCCCACTCTTCCACTTTCTCTCCCCCATTTTCCCCACCCCTCTCCCTCCCACCTCTCTCCCTCCCCCACCCTCTCACTCCTTCCCTCCCTATCTCCCCACCCCCTCCCCTCGCTCCCTCTTCCACCACTCCCCCCTCCCCCTCCCTCTCCCACCACTCCCCCTACACCTCTCCCCTTCCCCTCCCCACTCTTCATCCACTCTCTCTCCCTATCCCCCAGCCTCCCCCCCGCCCTCCCCCCCCCCCCCCCATCCCCCCCCACCACTCTCATCTCCCCCTTCCTTCCCTCTCCCTCCCCCACTCTCCCTCTCCCTCTCTCCGCTCTCCCCCTCCCTCCCCACTCATTTCCCCCCCACTACCACTCCTCTCCCCTCCCTCCACGCTCTTCCCCTCTTCCCCACCCCTCTCCCTACCCTTCCCCCCCTCCCACCACACTCTTCCCCCCCTCTCCCCTTCCCCCTCTCCCTCCTCCTTCCCCTCCCTCCCTCTCTCCCCTCCCCCGGCCCTCTCTCACCCCCTCCCTGAACCCTCTCTCACCCCCTCCCTCACCCCTTCTCTTCCTCCCCTTCCCCCTCTCTCCCCCTCTTCATCTCCCTCTCTCCTCACCCCTCACCCACCCTCCCCCTCCCACCCCCTCTCTCCCCCTCCCCCACCCGTCTTCACCCCCATATCCCCTCTTCACCCCCATATCCCCTAGGGACAATTTACAATTTTTACTGAAGCCAATTAACCTACAAACCTGTACGTCTTTGGAGTGTGTGAGGAAACCAGAGCATCTGGAGAAAACCCATGTGGTCACAGAGAGAACATACAAACTCCATACAGACAGCTCAAATAGTCTGAACCCGTGTCTCTGCCGCTGTAAGGTAGCAACTCTACTACTGCACCGCTGTGCCACTTCCTTGAGTATGTTTAGCCTAATGCCGTCAATCATAATGGGAACTGGAGTCAGATGGCTCCAACAATGACAACAATCCAGAGATTTCACAATCTCTGCTGCTAATAACTTCTTTTTAATTCCAGCTTAATTTGGTGAATTTAAATTGCACAGCTGCTGTGGTAGGATTTGAATTCATCATCACATCACTAGTCCAGGCTTCTGATGTACTATCAGCCACTATGCAACCAATAAGACTGGCTGAATATTCATGTTACCTTCAATTTTCCACGTTGAATTATGTAATTCCCTTTCAGATCAAAAGGTTAATGTTAATAGAACTGTTATTGCTTGCTACTAGATCTTCCCCTCACTATTCCTGATCACGATGCTTCCAGGCATTTCCTGCTGACTTTCTTTGTTCATAAGCAAAACAAAAAAAATGTATAACGCCTATTCAATAAAAGAGGAAAATTGGTATTCTGTCAATTGGATGCTAAAGTGTGCTGCTGCGGTGAGTGGCAGAGATTGTATGTGGATATGTGCAATGGGTACCATTTATTGTCATTCAGTGTTCTAATGACAAATCCAATGGAAATATCCCACCTTGCTATTTCAATTGGGAATCAGCTACAAATAGATATGTCACATTAAATCAGGATGCCAGTCTTCCCTTTGGTAAGCATTATGCAGAATCAGGCTATTGCAAACCACTAACGTATCTTTTCAGAGAATACACTACTCTGATTATAATATTTTCTATACACTTTGTCACCACAGTATTAGTCAAATAAGGGTGCTCCTATTCTTACATGGCACATCGTATCCTTGAAATAATACACGGACATCACACCAGGATAATCAAACTTTCCTTTGCAGCCTGTACTGCAGAGCTATTAAGCTGCTTATATAAGGCCTTCACATTGTTTCATTCAGTCAGGAGATATAGACAATGCAAACAGGAGCATTTAATGTCAATCCCAAATTGCACTTTGGGAAGATTATTATGAAATGCATCTTTAAAGATAAGAAATAGATGCAGACAAAGGTTGCCTCACCATTCAACAAAGTTATGGCCAATCCTGTACCTCAACTTTACTGACCAGCTTGGTTCCTCATATTCCTTGACTCTTTTTAATGTTCAAATACTGAACAAACTCAGCTTTGAATGCAATTAATGAATCTGCAATCTGGGGCAGAGAATTCCACAGATTCACAAGACACATCGGTCTGAAGAAGGGTCCTGATCTGAAATGTCACAAGTGGCTGCCCTGCATAGATGACGGGCATGTTCCTGTGCTGTACAGGTTTATGTTAAAATGAGACCACAATCAGACAAGGGAGCGACCACAAATGGGTGCAGAGGTGCTGTAAGCATCGTTAATAGTGTCTGAAAAAAATAAAGATCAGTGGGCTTTGACCTGAAGTTGTTCGTCGTTGTGCAAAGTGCTTCCATCATAAGGTAAGGCACTTTCCCCTGACCTGTAAATATTTACGTTAATGTGAGGTTTTGAATTCAGTGAGTTCAGTGTCGCCAAAATTATACTTTGATAATGCTTCCTCCTGCATTGATTTTAACAGTATTTTATAATTCAGCGGGAACTTCATTTTAGATGCTGTAAAGTTGATTAACAAATAAACTTTAACATGCGCCATCTCAGGTAACCTTTTTGTAAGTTGGATTTCACACAGATTTCCTTATTTCTTCACAACATCCATGTGAAATCCAACTGAACGAAAGGTTTCACAGGCAGTGACTGTAATCCCAGGCTCCTTTCCCTGCTTGTGACCAACATCCGCAAAGAATGTTGAATCAGTTCTTCTCCAGTGGATTAAACCTGCGCAGGCTGGTGCAAGGACAGAGCGGTGCAGAGCAGAAGCAACCTAGGTTAGTGGCCCGCTACATAAGCCGATCCTTCATCGAGATGCAGAGGCAGCACCGCAACTGAGCCTAGAAGAATGACTGATTTAAACAAAAGAATGTGAAGGTAGGGGAAATCTATAATAAATGGGAGTTCTGGGTGTTCAGAGTAAGTTTGCCAGGTTGCAGTGCTGCTGGGCGATGTTGAAGATGCGCAGATACGCAACTGGTGGGAACAGCGAAATGCTGGTGGGAACAGCGAAATGCACAAACAGGATCTTCCCAATGAGACAAGCTAAAAAGAACTGACATCAATGGAATTAAGGGAAAAACAGAACATTCCGTAAATGCTGTCCAGGTGTAACTTGCAACTGTAGCAAGAGAAAAAACAATTAATATTTTGCATGAATGACCTTCATTCGAACTGTTTGGTATCCATGGGGATATTTCAATATGGCTTTTAAAGTATAGTAAAAGGCAATACAAATTGCTTCATGAAATGGTGAAGTGAAAGCAGGAAAGGCTGCACATGTCCAGTATGCTGCTCGTCTTTGATATAAGAAAGTGGGCTGACAGCACTGGCATCAATCTCTTCCATGCTTATTTGGTTATTGCAACTGGATTCTTCAACAGTATTCTGTCCACTGGTGCTGACTGTGAAGGATTCCCCCATATGCTCAGGTTTCCTGTAGAATGGACATGAGGAGGAATTTATTTGGTCAGAGGGTGCGGAATCTGTGGAATTCATTGCCACTGACGTTTGTAGAGGGCAAATCAATAGATATTTTTAAGGAGGAGATTGACAGATTTTCGATTAGTAAGGGTGTCAGCGGTTATGGGGAGAAGGCAGGAGAATGGGGTTGAGAAGGGAAGATAGATCAGTCATGATTGAATGGCGGAGTAGACTTGACAGACCTAATGGCCTAATTCTGTTTCTAGAACTTATGAACTTCCACTCATATCCCAAACACATACCAGTTAGCAGGTCAATTGACCATTGTGAATTGCCACTAGTGCAGCAAGTTGGCAGGAAAATGCGTTGGAAATGGCTGGGGGAATGGCATTGGTGAGAGTGCTTTTTATTTAGCATTGATGCCATGGGCCCAATGGCAACCTTTTAAGTCATGAAGAAATATATGACATGAAGACTTGCAAATGAGAAGACAGCAACTCTCTCTGCAAAGAACATCTTTCTCCTCACGTTTGCTCCTGAAAAAACAGCAGCTGGTGACACCGTTACTGATTGCTGAGCTTTAAGGGCCTGTCCCACTAACGCGACTTTTCAGCGACTGTCTTCAACCTTCAAGCTCGAGGGCACTCGCTTGAAAAACCTCGAGCTGGATCGACTGTCAGCGATGAAACCACGAGCCAGATCGACCGTCTGCACACACACAAGCACATCGCAAAGGCGGGGGCCAGGGAAAGTGGGGGAGCGCTGTCTGAAATTCAAACCCACCATGAAGAGGAAGGTAAAAGGCAGCTGGCACAGTTACGGTAGGTCCTTTAGAGAGCGCGGTGAGGTGGGGGGGAGGGGGGGTGGGCAGAGAAGGGGAGAGAGAAGGGGGAGAAGGAGTGGAGACGCTTTTAAGAAGCCAGACAACTTTTAATGAGCGGGTATTTAACATTACCGGTCGGTTCACTTACCTTTTTTATCTCAACGAGTTATTGCCTTCGACTACCTTCCATTACCTTTGATTGGCTTCAATTACCTACGATAGCATTACGACCTACTACGACCTACCTCGACTAAACCTACGAGTAAACACATATTGATTTTTTTTCCATGGCGACCTTTTTTTTACTCGCAGGCATTTTTCAGTTTGCTAAAAAAACCCGCCACGACCTAACTAAGGCGTCGAGTATGCGGGGACTACTCTCGAGCATGAAGGAGAGTTACAAAGACCTCCTAGGACCTCGTGTCGACCATGCTGTGAGTATGAGTCGAGGACAAACTCTTCTAAACTCGCAAATTAGGTCCCCGCAGTGGGACAGGCCCTTTACTGAATTTATTTGGCACCTTGAATATTGGGAAAAGTCCCTGAGTTCCTTTATTAAGACACAGTCGGGCAAAGCTGTACCAAGTATGGAGATAGTAAGATTTATGATTAAAACCTAGATCAAAGAACTAAGTTATAAAGAGCATCTTAAAGCAGGAAAGCGAAACAGGGAGGGAATTCAGAGCTTAAGTAGATGAAGACATGACCACCAGTGACATGTGTAGAAAGGCCAAATCTGGAGGCTGTAAGAACGCAGATGGCTATAGCAATAGGGGAGTGCAAGATCACTCACAGCTTTTTAAACCAAGGCATTACTGGATGAAGTGTCAAAGTAAATTAATCTGCACGGGGTGATGGGTGACTGAGACTGATGTGATGTAGAAAATGTCAGCAGATTTTGAATGAGCTCAGATCTTTGGCAGAGTGCGAAATGGGAGATTGGCCAGGAGTATAGTGGAATATTGAAGTTGTGCGGTTGAAGATGTATTGTCAGGTGTTATCACTTATGGTACAAGAAATTTTAAAAAAGAAATCATATGGAGTTCTTTGACGTTAAAAATGTCTCGTTGTGCTATACATTGATTACTTTTGGCTGGCTTTACACTGGCTGCTGCGAAATAAAGCAAAAAAAATCCTTTATTTCAATTAGCTAATGTTCTAATGAAGTTCATCATTGAAAAGGGAGAGGGAGCTTTTCAAAGTAAAGCTCTCCATCATAATTCCTACCATCTTCTGCTTGTTTGATAGTTTATCTGTCAGTATTGCAAGGATCAGAAACTGATATGCAGTTAGGAGGGAAACTGATAAAGGAAAGGCATGTGCATCACTCCATCAATATTGCAGTGGGTTTCAGCATAGATTATGTGCTCAGGTTCTTTGTAAATTTGGGACCATCCACTTGTTCTTCTTTTGTGTGGCGTGCACAGCCTAAAGTTGTAGGACAACTATTTGATCTTCCGTTTGAGCACATCGAGTTGATTGCATTAGTTGAAACGGCGGACCACATGAAGGTTGCAATCTTCCACCCCATCCACTTGTTACGTGCTCAACCTGTTTCTGTTGGAACACAGCAGTAGCCCAAATGATCTTTTATCTTTCTGTGCACTTACTACTGTTTGCTGATATTTACATAAAAGATTGCTTGGTATGTGGGAGGGAGAACAGTCTGGCTGGGATGGGGTGCCAAAGGAAGGCTTCTAAAGGACTTCTGAATCCTAATTAGAGCACTACTTCAAAGGACATGAATTATAACTTGTTACATTTGATTGTGTTCAGCAAGAGTACTCGATCCAGTGTTCCTCCATCTTTTGTTATGTTGATTTGTTATGCTTGAATTGAATATTTGCCAATGAATTTTACAGATTCAGGATCAGTTCCTGTCGATTGGAGGGTAGCTAATGTTATCCCACTTTTTAAGAAAGGCGGGAGAGAGAAAACAGAGAATTATGGACCAGTTAGCCTGACATCGGTGATGGGGAAGTTGCTGGAGTCAATTATAAAAGATGAAATAGCGGCACATTTGGATAGCAGTAGTAGGATCGGTCCAAGTCAGCATGGATTTTCGAAGGGGAAATCATGCTTGACTAATCTCCGGGAATTTTATGAGGAACTAGGAAACTGGACAAGGGAGAGCCAGTGGATGTAGTGTACCTGGACTTTCAGAAAGCATTTGATAAGGTCCCACATAGGAGATTAGTGGGCAAAATTTGAGTACATGGTATTGGGGCCGAGTGCTGAAGTGGATAGAAAATTGGTTGGCAGACAGGAAACAGAGATGAGGGATTAACGGGTTCCTTTCAGAATGGCAGGCAGTGACCAGTGGGGTACCGCAAGGCTCGGTGCTGGGACCGCAGCTACTTACAATATACATTAATGATTTAGATGAAGGGATTAAAAGTAACTTTAGCAAATTTGCAGATGACACAAAGCTGGGTGGCAGTGCAGCTATGAAGAGGATGCTTTGAGGATGCAGGGTGACTTGGACAGGTGGTCTGAGTGGGCAGTTGCATGACAGATGCAGTTTAATGTGGATAAATGTGAGGTCATCCACTTTGGTGGCAAAAACAGGAAGGCAATTATTATCTAAATGGAGTCAAGTTGGGAAAAGGGGAAGTACAACGGGATCTGGGGATCCTTGTTCATCAGTCAATGAAAGTAAGTATGCAGGTAAAGCAGGCAGTGAAGAAAGCAAATGGCATGTTGGCCTTCATAACAAGAGAATAGAATAGAATAGAATGCATTTTATTGTCATTCAAACAACTTGGTTTGAACAAAATTGCATTTTCTAGTCTTACATTACAAAAAAAAACCCAAGTCCCACACTTAACACAGTTTACATAAACATCCATCACAGTGGATCTCCAGCACCTCCTCACTGTGAAGGAAGGCAAAGTCTTTTCTCTTCCCTTTGTTCTTCTCCCGTGGCCCAGCAGTCCAACTGCAGCGTTGAGGTGAACTGGGGCTCCAATGTTAAAGCCCGGCTGGCGATGGTAAGTCCTGTGGCTAAGTTTAAGCCGTGCGGGGCGATGTTAGGCCCCGCTCCGAGTCCTTTTAAACCCCACGATTCCAGCGAGAGAAGGTGCCATTGCGGGAGCTCCGAAAAGCGGTCTCCCACCAGGGACCTACGAGCTCCCGATGTTCCTGTCCATCAGGCCTGCGGCCAGAGCCTCCGAAGCTCTGAAGCCGGGTCTCCCACCAGGGACAGCTCTTAACGTTCCAAAGTCAGCCAGCTCCGTGATGTCAGGTCCGCAGGCTCCGCGACTGGAGCCCTGAGGTTGGTTCCGGCCGGAGGTTGCTGCCGGCTCCACGATGTTAGGCCCAACGACATCGGAGACCCGACAGGGAAAAAGTCGGGTCCCCGTGCAGAGAAAAGATTAACGGTTCCCCCACCCCCCACATATACACAGCTAAAGAAAAATAATAAAAATTAGGGTCAAGACATACATTTAACGAGACAAAAATTAAAAAAAAGACAGACGGACTGTTGTCGAGCCGCTGCCGATAGGCGCCGCCACACCACTTGAGAACTTGAGTATAGGAACAAAGAGGTCCTTCTGCAGTTGTACAGGGCCCAGGTGAGACCACACTTGGAGTATTATGTGCAGTTTTGGTCTCCCAATTTGAGGAAGGACGTTCTTGCTATTGAGGGTAGGTTCACCGTTAATTCCCGGGATGGAGGGACTGTCATATGTTGATAGAATGGAGCGGCTGGGCTTGTATACTCTGGAATTTAGAAGGATGAGAGGGGATTTTATTGAAACATATAGGATTATTAAGGGTTTGGACATGCTAGAGGCAGGAAACATGTTCCCGATGTTGGGGGAGTCCAGAACCAGGGGCCACAGTTTAAGAATAAGGGATAAGCCATTTAGAACAGAGATGAGGAAAAACTTTTTCACGCAGAGAGTTATAAGTCTGTGGAATTCTCTACCTCAGAGGGTGGTGGAGGCTGGTTCCCTGTATGCTTTCAAGGGAGAGCTAGACAGAGCTCGTAAAGATAGCGGAGTCAAGGGATATGGGAAGAAGGCAGGAATGGGGTACTGATTGTGGATGATCAGCCATGATCACATTGAATGGCAGTGCTGGCTAGAGGGGCCGAATGGCCTACTCCTGCACCAATTGTCTATTGTATACCGTCTATTGAAGCCCCATTAGTAAAAGAAAGATGATTCCACTGTAAACGGTGGAATACTTTACATAGAAATATAATATATGTAAACATATACTCTTTAAGAATCTATATCATTGAAATCCCCCCTCCCCACCCCCAATAAATTGTCCCACTGCCTTTGCACCCTTTTCCAATTTTCTCCATCCTACCCCCTCAACCCCACCACCCATCTATCTGTTGAAAACTAATTGCTTTTGATTACAAAGCTTGGGGCTGAGGTGGGGTTATTGGGCCACAATGTCTCACTCGTTACATGCTGGCTGCTTCACAACATCAACAGACTCTCCTGGCATTATTCCTGAACCGTGTCAGTCTCTTTCTCACATGAGAAGCCATGTGAGCAGTCCTTGATTATGTTGTTGTCATGAGTTAATGCCACAACTCACCCAAGCAAACAGTTTAATTAATTGAAGGGTCTGATTATCTTTAACAAACCTTATTAATATTCATTAAAATATCTTTGAATAGTCAAAATGATAGCTTTATTTTATTTTGAATTTTGAAGTCTTAACCAATTGATGGCCATCGCGATAAATCAGAGTGTTCAGCAGAAGATTGTGAAGGCAGACTGTGTTATCTACATTTCCTGTATCCGCACCATTCTGACAAAGTCCAAGACGGAGAAAGAGACTTCAGTTCCTTATTCTGATCTTACTTTAGCAAGAGTCCAAGATTTGAGCAAAACGGGGGCTTGATCTCAGAGTGTGGGTCACTACAAATATCACCAGGACCACATCAGTTTCAAATGGGTAGTTCAGTTTCAATTCTATGTGGTAGGTTAATTGGTTATTATAAATTATCCATTAGCATAGGTAATTGCCAGGAAGAATGAAACGAGGATTTGGTAGGCATATGAAAAAAACAGGTTGCTGGGCTACATTGAAGTAAAAGGACGAACAAACCTGATGGGGAACTGGCATGAACTTGATGGCTCAAATGGCCTCCTCAGTCGTAATATGTAAATTGACATCTCAGCAGCGCTGTTGCCGGTCAGAGATTTTGGTTCTCAGCAGTGGACTGCCTTTCCCCATGAGCAAGCAGTTGGAAGGTCAGTGATCAGTGATTTCGCCGCTCTGACTACCAGTAACTCTCAGTCCGTGCATCAGGTATTCCTGCCCATTTTTGTTTTGACATTCCCCACATATCACAGAGCACACTTCCTGAAGAGTGTTGTGTTGACCTTGTGCAGATATATATGACTTGCCGCATGGAGCTAATGCTCAATCTGAGCTGCAAATAAAATTTGGATTTAAAAAAAAGGGAATCCTTGTTTTTTTGTGATGTCTTTCATGTCCCAATGTATTTATGGCCAATAAGCAACTTTTGTAGGAAAGCTGCAACAAATTCTGCACACCATACTTCCATAAATAACAGTGTGGTAATAACCACTTAATGTTTTACAGTAATGCAAAATAAAAACTGACCAGGAGACAAAGTTGAACTGTTTGTCTAAATATTTCCATAGCACCCTACACATTAACCTGAGAAGATAGATGGGGTCGTGGTTTGATTTCTCACCCTGGTTGTACTGTTTTGCTGACAGTGACGGCTCCCTTTTCACCCTATCTTTAATAATACGTAGGCCAAGGTTTGCTAACAACATGTTTTCAACATGAACTTGTTGCAAGTAGCCTATGTTCTGGTTCAAACAGAACTGTACTGAAAAAAAACAAGCTAATCAAAGTCCCCTTGCCAAAATGGAATATCAACTCAATGTTTCTGAGGATTTGAAGGTGGGCAAGTTGCAACATTATATATCGCTGAACTGACAATTAAAATATAAATGCTTCTCTAAAACCTTATGCTGACTAAGCAATTCTAAAGTGAAACATGAAAATCTACTAATTTATGAGGCTAATCGAGGTTGCTAAAAATTATATTCATTGGGGCATGAGGGAGTAGTTGGTGATTTATTGTCCATGCCCAATTGCCCTTGAGAAGGTGGTAGTGAGCTGCTTCTTGAACCATTACAGTTCTGGGGAAAGTATTTCTGCAATTCTGCTTTTAAGACTTCCTGCATTCGGAGCCGGTGAAAATGAAAGAACAACTAATGAATTCCCAAACATAACAGTACATTGCATAACATTGCAAAGGCTACTGGGAAGACTTCAAACTAGAATGGTTGGGGGGAGGGACTCAAATAGAGAAAGCTAGTAGACAGGGTCTGAGGCAGGAGGCAGGGAAGGGAAGCACTCAGACCCAACATGTAGGGGAGAAAGAAGAAAAATTTAATAAACAGAATAAGAGGTGGTGGGTTTCTTAAATGTGTGAGCAGAGAGACAGAGGGATGTAAAATGAGGGTAGAACCAATTGGTAGCAAGGTGAAAAGTAAAAGTGGCAGGCAGACAAATCCAGGGCAAAACACAAAAAGGGCCACTTTTCAACATAATTGTATAAGGGGTAAGAGCGTTGTAAAAACAAGCCTGAAGGCTTTATGTCTCAATGCAAGGAGCATCTGTAATAAGGTGGATGAGTTGAATGTGCAGATTGTTATTAATGAATATGATATAGTTGGGATCACGGAGACATAGCTCCAGAGTGACCAAGGCTGGGAGCTGAACATCCAGGGATATTCAATATTCAGGAGGGATAGACAGAAAGGAAAAGGTGGTGGGGTAGCGTTGCTGGTTAGAGAGGAGATTAACGCAAAAGAAAGGAAGGACATTAGCTTGGACGATGTGGAATCGATATGGGTAGAGCTGCGAAACACTAAAGGGCAGGAAACGCTAATGGGAGTTGTGTACAGGCCACCTAACAGTAGTAGTGGAGTTGGGGATGGCATCAAACAGGAAATTAGAAATGCGTGTAACAAAGGTAAAACAGTTATAATGGGTGACTTCAATCTACATATAGATTGGGTGAATCAAATTGGCAGGGGTGCTGAGGAAGAGGATTTATTGGAAGGTGTACGGGATAGTTTTCTAAACCAACATGTAGAGGAACCATTGAGAGAGCAGGCTATTCTAGATTGGATATTGAATAATGAGGAAGGGTTAGTTAACAGTCTTCTTGTGCGTGGCCCCTTGGGAAAGAGTGACCATAATATGGTTGAGTTCTTCATTAGGATGGAGAGTGACATAATTAATTCAGAAACAAGGGTTCCGAACTTAAAGGAAGGTAACTTTGACGGTATGAGACGTGAATTGGCCAAGATAGACTGGCAATTGATTCTTAAAGGGTTGACGGTGGATAGGCAATGGAAGACATTTAAAGACTGCATGGATGAATTACAAAAATTGTTCATCCCAGTTTGGCAAAAGAATAAATCAGGGAAGGTAGTACATCCATGGATAACAAGGGAAATCAGGGATAGTGTCGAAACCAAAGATGAAGCATAAATATTAGCCAGAAAAAGCAGCCGACCAGAGAACTGGGAGAAATTCAGAGTCCAGCAGAGGAGGACAAAGGGATTAATTAGGAAAGGGAAAATAGATTATTAAAGAAAACTGGCAGGGAACAAAAAAACTGACTGCAAAAGTTTTTATAGATATGTGAAGAGAAAAAGATTAGTTAAAACAAATGTAGGTCCTTTGCAGTCAGAAATAGGTGAATTGATCATGGGGAACAAGGACATGGCAGACCAATTGAATAACTACTTTGGTTCTGTCTTCACTAAGGAAGACATAAATAATCTGCCGGAAATAGCAGGGGACTGGGGGTCAAATGAGATGGAAATGAGTGAAATTCAGGTTAGCCGGGAGGTGGTGTTAGGTAAATTGAATAGATTAAAGGCCAATAAATTCCAAGGGCCAGATAGGCTGCATCCCAGGGTACTTAAGGAAGTAGCCCCAGAAATAGTGGATGCATTAGTGATCATTTTTCAAAACTCTTTAGATTCTGGAGTAGTTCCTGAGGATTGGAGGGTAGATAATGTAACCCCACTTTTTAAAAAGGGAGTGAGAGAGAATACGGGGAATTACAGACCAGTTAGTCTAACATTGGTAGTGGGGAAACAGCTAGAGTCAGTTTTTAAAGATGGAATAGCAGCACATTTGGAAAGTGGTGAAATCATTGGACAAAATCTGCTTGGATTTATGAAATGTAAATCATGTCTGACGAATCTTATAGAATTTTTCGAGGATGTAATTAGTAGAGTGGATAAGGGAGAACCAGTGGATGTGTTATATCTGGACTTTCAGAAGGCTTTCGACAAGGTCCCACATAAGAGATTAGTATGCAAACTTAAAGCACACGGTATTGGAGGTTTAGTATTGATGTGGATAGAGAACTGGCTGGCAGACAGGAAGCAAAGAGTAGGAGTAAACGGGTCCTTTTCTGAATGGCAGGCAGTGACTAGTGGGGTACCGCAAGGCTCAGTGCTGGGACCCCAGCTATTTACAATATATATTATTGATTTGAACGAGGGAATTGAATGCAACATCTCCAAGTTTGCAGATGACACAAAGCTGGGGGGCAGTGTTAGCTGTGAGGAGGATGCTAGGAGTCTGCAAGGTGATTTGGATAGGTTGGGTGAGTGGGCAAATACATGGCAGATGCAGTATAATGTGGATAAATGTGAGGTTATCCACTTTGGTGGCAAAAACAGGAAAGTAGACTATTATTTGAATGGTGGCCGATTAGGAAAAGGGGAGATGCAACGTCATGGTGCACCAGTCATTGAAAGTAGGTATGCAGGTGCAGCAGGCAGTGAAGAAAGCTAATGGTATGTTAGCATTCATAGCAAAAGGATTGGAGTATAGGAGCACAATGTCTATGCCGAACAGAATCACAAGACCAACTCTTATCTGCCTGCACCTCTATATCCCTCCATTCCTTGCATATCCATATACCTATCCAAAAGTTTCTTAAATGCCACTATAGTATCTGCCCCATCACCACCCGTCATCAGGACATTGTGGACACTCACCACCCTCTGCATAAAATAATTTGCACCACACATCTCCTTTAAACTTGGCCCCTCTTACCTTAAAATTATGCCCTTTAGTATTTGATATGCCCTTTATGCCCTTTAGTATTTGATATTTCCATCCTGGTGTACAGATGGGCTGTGTTTATCCATCAATGTGAGGAATATTGTGTTGAAATAGTGATTAGCCTTTGATGAATTATGTTGTAAAAAGAGTGCTGGATCCCCAACCTCCAATCTGTTTTGTGTACTCAGTTTATTTATATGGCTTGTTCATTTAGGTTTTTGGTTAATGGTCCCATAGTCCCCTAGCGCTGTATAATTCCACAGCAAGATATTGATAGTGGGAGATTCAGCTTTGGTAGTTCTGCTGAGTACCAAGGGAGGTGGTTATTTGTGCTACGTAAGTGTATAAGAAGTGTATGTGTGTTTTGGCTGCCCTACGTACTTCGATTTTACACTATTAGGGTCTTGTTACATAGTATTGCTGATCATTAATTTATTGTATTACTGATTATTTTTATTTATTTGTATTTTATTGCATTAATGGACCTGTAAAGCTGCAGCATGAAATAATTTAATTGTCCTGTTGCTGGTACATCTGACGATTGAACACTCTTGACTTTTGACTCTTGATTATGTTCTCTTGTTGGACCTGTGTTACTCAAGTGTTACTTGCCATGTAACAGCCTTTGTCTGAATGTCTGGACGTTGTCCACAGCTGATGCTTGTGGGGTCATCTGTGGTGTTGTGAATGAAACTGAATATTGTGTAATTCCCCCTCCTTGCCCACCTTGCTGACCAACCAAGTGAGGAAAGGTCATCAATAAATCTTCTGAGGATTGTTTAACTGTGGTGGGTGATAGGTGGAAATAGTAAAAAAAAAACAGTGGGCCAATGGAGCCAATTTGGGGGAAGGGTGGAGAATGTAGAGGCATAATCTGAAAGGGTAAAACTGGAACCAAATGGAAAGATAATTATCAGGTGTAAACAGATGGGGGAGGAATGAGAAAGAGTAGGTCATGGAGAAGAGACCCAGGGGGATAGGTGTGTGCGTGAAGGGCAGATGGAAACGGGTCTATAGACAAAATCCAGTGTCTTCAACCGGGTAGAGGTAAATTGCACAGCACTCTAATTTATGAAAGGACTATTCAAAAACCTAATAACAGAAGGGAAGAAGCTATTCCTGAATCTGATGATGCACGCTTTTAAGCTTCCGTACTTTCTGTCGGATGGGAGTAAGGAGTAGAAGGACTGGCTGCTTTTCTGAGGCAGCGGTTGTGTGGCTGGAGTCAATGGTGGGAAGTCTGGTCTATGTGATGAACTGGGCTATATCTACAACACTCTGCAATTTCTTGCAGTCTTGACCAGTGTTGTTCTCAAACCAAGTTCAGGTGCAACCAGACAATATGCGTTATACAGTATGGTGCATCTGTAGAGGTTTGTAAGAGTCCTGGAGAAATGCTGAATTTTGTCAGTCTCCTCAGTAGGTAGAGAGGCATTGGTGTACCTTCTTGGTTCCTGCATCAATTTGGTTGGTACACAACTGATCACACAGAGAGTGGAGCCCGCAGAAAGAGGGGAAGATGTGACAGGTGATGTGATCCTGTTACAGCTAGCAGACATTGTGAATAATGAAATGATGGTTGTACAGGCTAGTGAAAGTTGAGGACCAAGAAATCTCTGTCTCTCCTCTGGGATGGACAAGGTGGACAGTGGGTAAGAGCAGAAGTCCAAGAAATGGTTGAATGTGATGTCACATATCCTGGAAAAAGGAAGACATTTCTGGGCCTTAGATCGGAAAGACTTCTTCTTTGCGTATGGCGTGCACAGCCTAAAATTGTAGGACAACTTGAAAGACAAATCTTGAGAACAGATTCCATGCAGACAGAGAATCTGAGAGAAAGGGATGGTGTCTTAATTGGAAACAAGATGGGAGGAGGTGTGGTCGAAGTAACTGTGGAGTCTCTAGGTTGTTGGTAGATATTAATAGACAGTTTGTTCCGTCAGATGAAGACAGCAAGATTTAGAAAAGGTGAAAGAAGTGTTGAGCACCGCCGTTCATGGCTGATCATCTAAAATCAGTACCCCGCTCCTGCTTTTCCCCCATATCCCTTGGTTCCTTTAGCCCTAAGAGCTAAATCTAACTCCCTCTTGAAAAATTGGTCTCCACTGCCTTCTGTGGCAGAGAATTCCACAGATTCTCATCTCTCTGGGTGAAAAGGTTTTTCCTCATCTCAGTCCTAAATGGCCCACCCCTTATTCTTAAACTGTGACCCCTGGTTCTGGACCCTCCCAACATTGGGAACATTTTTCCTGCTTCTAGCCTGTCCAATCCTTTAAGAATTCGATAAGAATTTGATGCCCTCTCATCCTTCTAAATTCCAGTGATTACAAGCCCAGTCGACCCATTCTTTCATTATATGTCAGTCCCGCCATCCTGGGAATTAACCTATTGAACCTACACTGCACTCCCCCAATAGCAATAATGTCCTTCCTCAAATTTGGAGACCAAAACTGCACACAATACTCCAGGTGCGGTCTCATCAGTGCCCTGTACAACTGCAGTAGGACCTCCTTGCTCCTATATTCAAATCCTCTCGCAATGAAGGCCAACATGCCATTAGCTTTCTTCACTGCCTGCTGTACCTGCATGCTTACTTCCAATGACTGATGTACAAGCACACCCAGGTATTGTTGCACCTCCCATTTTCCTAATCTGACACCATTCAATTAATAATCTGCCTTCTTGTTCTTGCCACCAAAATGGATAACCTCACATTTATCTACATTTTACTTCGGAGTCACGTGAGTGACTATGTGAAGAAAGCCGTCCCCACGCATGCGCGTCATTACGTCTGATGCATTGCTGAACGACTAACTGGCAGGCGCGTCGCTCCTTCCAGCGGGTAAGTTTAAAAGATTCAGGTAAGTGTTTTTTCAAACAGCTTTGGCTGAAATCGTTGCTCCCGGTCCGGAGTACGTTTATTGGAAAATACTTGTATTGTGTGTTGTGCAAACATGTCCAAGGTGAAGAGGCAAGCCACGACCAAAACGGCTGCGGAAGACCACGGGCCTACGAGCAGCGTGCAACCACCGAATTCACTTATAGAGCCGCTGGCAGAGCAGCCAGCAGCCACAGATTTGGTGCAGCCAGGAGGCACCTTGGCTACTTCGCGGGTGAGGAAAGCCACAAGAAAGTCTGTAAGTGCCCTGGACTCTGAGGAGTCGGGCCAGGAGGAGGTGGACGAGTTGGACAGCCTTGTGGAGAGGTTACTCCAGCACAATACGCTTCAGAGGAAGGAGCTATCGGAGCCCAGGGAGTTTATTGAACCCGAGGCAGCAGCGCCTGTGTCAGGGCTGTGTGATATCTTCCTGTCAGATGATGGGAGCATACGAGGTCAGTGCTATGCTGACCCAGAGTACGGAGGCACAGTTGGGATAGAGGGACCATTGGGTGGATTGGCTTTAGCATCCAGATTTGCGGTCCCAGCCCTCACCGGCGAGCCATTGGATACAGAGCTCGCCGAGAATATTAATTATATGGCTTCCCATCCTCTGCAAAACAGCCGATGGAGGAGACCACTGCCAGGTACTCTACTCCACAGAACTGTGCCTCACTGAGTGTCCCCATAGTAAACCAATCTATATGGGAGCCACATTGGAGGGGGCGTCAGAGCCCAGGAGGTGAAATTGCAGAAAGTACTCCAGCTACTCGCCTCGGGCATCACGGCCTTTGCAAGGTCAGTGGTGGGGGCGCCTCTCTCAGAGACTCAGGAGGACGTGTTGGCATTAATGTGCAATGCACATTTTGAAATTAATTGTATCAGAAAAAATGCCATCCATCCTGCCATTCACCCTAAATTTGCTGGACTTTGTAAACTGGGGACAGTTCAACCCCCAGACCACCTATTCAGGGAAAACCTGAGTAAACAAGTGAAAGATTTGGACAAAGAGTCTAAGACAGTTGGGCTCATCAAGGTGCCTCCGAAGGGGTCGTCTTTTCGCAGACTGTACCCCTACCCTCAGATGCATGCCAAACGGTTCACTTGGTATGGTGGACATAGTGTGGAGCAAACTACACAGAGGTCTTTTTTAGGGCAGGGCCCGAGCCGGGCCATGTTCAAGATGCGACGCTCTCCAGCAGTCCTACCCCCCAGACCTCGGGGGCAGAAGCAGTGACATTACCGTAAATCCTAAGGTAGGTGCGACTGCAATGGATACTAGTTGGGGGGAGATTGCAATTTTTCTTACATAAATGGCAGTGGATAACATCTAACCCGTTTATACTGCATAGTATTCAAGGTTTTCAAATTGAGTTCATTTCCGACTTGCCTCTACCTACTCAGCACACACCTGGCCATATGTTTGTGTTCTCACAACAGGAGTGTATTAGTGCACAAAAAGAGCTAGACTCTTTGTTTAAAAAAGGTGTAATTGAAAGGGCAAGGCGTGAGTCCTATCAATTTGTGTCCAACATCTTCATGAGGCCAAAAAAGGATGGAGGATGTAGAATTATTCTAGATTTGACAGAGCTTAACACTTTTGTGCAGTATAAACATTTCAAAATGGAAACGTTTGTTACAGCTAAATAACTGCTTTCCAGGGGATGTTATATGGCAAGCATTGACCTCAAAGATGCTTACTATTCAGTGGCCATTCATGAACAGCACAGATTTTTTTTGAGGTTTAACTGGATGGGTCAGTTCTGGCAGTTTATAGCTTTGCCTAACGGATTAACTTTGGCTCCCAGACTATTCACAAAATTGCTCAAACCAATCCTGGGGTTACTCAGAGCACAGAATCATATTGTCATGGCATATTTGGATGACATTTCAGTCATTGGCAGGACTTTTGAATTAGCTGAATCATCCGTGTCAGCTACAAAACTCGTTTTCGAAAAGATTGGATTCATTATCCATCCAGTTAAGTCTAAGTTGGTGCCATCTAAGATAACTGACTATTTGGGATTTACCATTAACTCAGTACACATGTCAGTGACTCTGCCCCAGGGCAAGCAATTAGACTTAATTGAAGCCTGCAGAAAACTCATTGTTGATAATCACCCTTCTATTAGACATGTGGCTCGGGTAATTGGAAAATTAGTGGCAGCATTCCCAGCTGCTCAATTCGGGCCTTTGCACTACCAAAATTTACAGCGTGCAAAGGAACAGGCACTTAAGCTTCAGAGAGGTCATTTCGATAGACTCATGCAGCTATCAGCTGACACTCTCACTGAGTTACAATGGTGGATAGCCATTATTCAGTGCTGTTCTGGTACTATTCTAGTCAATACACCATCAATTATCCTGCAGACTTATGCCAGTGCACTAGGTTCGGGTGCTACTGATACTGTCTCAAGCTGCGGCGGCAGATGGGATCTGCAGGAAGCATCCATGCTTCAATCACATGGCATTAACTATTTAGAGTTGTTGGGTGCACTCTATGGGTTAAAGGCTTTTTGTACCAACAGACATCATGTGCATGTCCAACTTCAGATTGACAATACTACAGTGGTAGTGTACATTAGTCACATGGGTGGCAGTAAGTCTGTATCCTGTGATAGGTTGTCCAATCTTCTCTGGCACTGGTGTATTGCAAGAAACTTCTGGGTTTCAGCAACCTATTTACCAGGAAGGTATAACACAGTGGCAGACACCAGGTCACGAGAGTTCAATGGTAACAAAGAATGGATGTTAAATCACGAAGTGTTCAATGATATTGTCCTTCATTATGGTGTGCCGGATATTGATCTGTTTGCTTCCTGACTTAATCATCAGTTTCAAATTTATGTGTCATGGGAGCCAGACCCAGGGGCAGTAGCAGTGGACACATTCTCGCTACATTGGGGTGGTAAATTTGTGTATGTATTTCCCCCATTCTGCCTCATTACCCGATGTGTGGCTAAGATTCAGCAAGATTCTGCCACTGGTATTCTGATAGTGCCAGACTGGCCTACTCAGCATTGGTTCCCTCTGGTGCTAGCTTTAGCCACACAGCCCTTTATGGTAGTGGCCATGAGCAGAAATCTGCTGGTACACCCAGTGACAGGGGATAGCCACCCTCTTCATGACCGTGTAAATTTGTTGGTTTGCAGATTCTGAGGAGACCGTTCCTGGGGCTCTGGCTTTCAGAGCGTACCGTTGATGTCATCATTGCGGCCTGGAGGAAGAGCACAAACAAACAGTATATTTCTCACTTAAGAAGATGGGAGATGTACTGTTCCCGCTCTCACATATCGTACCACACAGCTAGAATCACTGATGTCTTGGTGTTTCTATCATCACTCTATCACGATAGCAAACTGAGTTATAGCGGCATTAACAGTGCTTTGTCCAATTATTTACAGCTGGGGTCAGCACATCACACGGAAGGGTCCCACCCTTTAATAACTAAATTTATGAAGGGCCTCTTTAATTCCACTCCACCTAGACCCAGGTACACACATATATGGGATGTCAGCATGGTCCTCACGCTGCTCCGTCAGTGGGCACCAGTTTCATCTCTGCCCCTACACCATCTGACATTGAAAGTAGTTATGCTCATGGCCCTGGTCTCAGCACAACGGGTCCAAACACTACATAAACGTAGACTGGACAGTATGAGTTTGTCCGGCAATAATGTCACCTTTTTCGTTAGGGATCTCGTCAAACAGAGCAGGCCAGGGGTACTAGGGCTCAAGTTGAGTTTCATGGCATATCCCTCAGATCCACGAGTGTCTGTCATATCATCCATAACCCATTACATTAAGGTCACCAGGAGCTTGAGAGGCTCGGAACTCTCCCTTTTTGTCAGCTACACCAAACCTCACAAACAGGTGATAAATAGTAAATAGTAAATACTCACAAATAGTAAATAAAACAGGTTACGGTGCAGACCATCTCTAGATGGATCAAACAGGTTCTGGCGTGTGCAAGAGTGGACACTGACATTTTTAATCCTCATTCCACCAGGGCTGCCTCGACGTCAGCAGCAAGGGACATGGACGTCCCTCTTGACCAAATTCTGGCGGCTGCGGGATGGTCGAATGAGAGGATGTACCAGAGGTTTTATAATAAGCCAGTCGCCAGATCCGGGGGTTTTGTTGACTCTGTTTTAAGTTCTGCTTCACAGTTTCCCCCTGGGTGAGAGGCGTCATTGTTTTTCTTTTCTGTTATTAAACCATTACTATTGTTAAAACATGTCATGTTTGAATGCATTAATTTTCTAACTCGTCCTTGCAAATTGATGCAGCTGTGACGCGTGGACTCGTTCCTCGGCATGAAATCACAGACCTTCAAAGTCTTCACGTAGTCACTCACGTGACTCCGAAGTAAAATAGTAAGATTAAATGAGAACTTACCAGTTTGAAGTTTTATTCGTTATTTTATGTGGAGTTACGATGAGGGATTATGTGCCCTCCGCTCCCGACACTCGTAACGTAACAATCATCTGGTAGTTCTAGTCATCTATAATCTTACTATGTTAGTTCAACAACTGTTATCTGTGACTTCACACCGTTGCTTTGAAGATTGCCGCACATGCGTGGGGACGGCCTTCTTCACGTAATCCCTCATCGTAACTCCTCATAAAATAAAGATCAAACTTCAAACTGGTAAGTTCTCATTTAATCTTACAATTATACTGCATCTTCCATGCATCTGCCCACTCATCCAACCTATCCAAGTCACCCTGCAGCCTCATAGCATCCTCCTCGCAGCTCACTCTGCCACCTAGCTTAGTGTTATCTGCAAACTTGGAGATGTTGCATTTAATTCCCTCATCTAAATCGTTAATCTATATTACTAAGAGTAAGATCTTGACCACTTCCTGTTTTTCTGTTTCATGATTTTAGAGAATTTGCTGCCACCTATGGCTGTGATGTTTGGCCATCTTATCCAGAGTCCCACTCCACTGCGCAGGACAAGAAGATTTTTCCCATCGATTAAAAATAAAAGAGTTATTAATGTTTAAAAAATATTGACATTCTCTCTGCTGTCCCTGCTGGTGGGAGGGTGGAATGACTATAAAACCCAGACGTGTTGTGCCTCACTCAGTCTCTGCAACATGTCTACTCAACTGTGAGTGCCCTTAATGTGGTTTGAAAATGAAAATGTGGTTGCTTTGAAATGCTGTACTGCAAATGGTTGTTGGTGGTGGTAACTGCTTTGAAATGTTGCACTGCGAATGGTTGTTGGTGGTGGTAACTGCTTTGAAATGCTACACTGCGAATGCTTGCTGGTGGTGCTAACTGCTTTGAAATGCTGCACTGCGAATGGTTTTTTTGTTGGTGGTAACAGCTTTGAAATGCTGCACTGCGAATGGTTGTTGTTGGTGGTAACTGCTTTGAAATGCTGCACTGCGAATGGTTGTTGGTGGTGGTAACTGCTTTGAAATGCTGCACTGCGAATGATTGTTGGTGGTGGTAACGGCTTTGACATGCTGCACTGAGAATGGCTGTTGGTGGTGGTAACTGCTTTGAAATGCTGCACTGCGAATGGTTGTAGGTGGTGCTAGATACTTTGAAATGCAGGTAACTTGACAACTTCCTGTTTGCACTGTATATTGATTTTAGATAAAATGCTACCACTTACGGCTGTGATTTTTGGCCATCTTACTCAGTTCCACTCCGCTCATCAGGTGCAGAGGATTCTTCCCATCAATGAAAAATAAAAGTGTTATTAGTGTTTAAAAAATGTTGAGAATCTCTCTCCTGTCAATCATGCCATGAAGACAACACCCCTTCTGGTGGGACGGGGGAGGGATTATAAAACCCAGAAGTGTGAGTGTGGCTCAGTCTCTGCAAGATGGGGGAGGGAGCGGTGACGACTGTCTGAGCTGTGAATCAACAGAACACACTGAATGTCTACTGAAATGTGAGTGTGGTGTTTATGTGGTATTTTGTATGGTTTTATGGTGCTTGAAGTGGTATGAAACTGCATTTGAATGTGGTGGCCTTGCACCCTGCATGAAATGGTATGAAACTGAATTTGAATTTGGTGGCCTTGCACCCTGCATGAAATGGTATGAAACTGCACTTGAGTTTGGTGGCCCTGCACCCTGCTTGAAGTGGTAGGAAACTGCACTTGAGTTTGGTGGCCCTGCACCCTGCTTGAAGTGGTAGGAAACTGCACCTGAATTTGGTGGCCTTGCACCCTGCTTGAAGTGGTATGAAATTGCAATTGAATTTGGTGGCTTTGCACCCTGCTTGAAGTAGTAAGAAACTGCACTTGAATTTGGTGGCCTCGCACCCTGCTTGAAATGGAATTTCAAGGAATAGCCGTGAGTCAACTGCTCGCCCACCAGCCATGAGCTGCCAGCACATCAGGCTTGAGTGACTGAGCTGTCACCCGAAGAATCTATTTGGCCCAAAATGTCCATACTAGCCCACAATACCCATACTAGCGCTCCAGAAAGCCCCACCCACTGGCCACCAATATTGGAATTGGTGGAATATTGCATTGGGGGACCAGCCCTCATGTGTGAACATGGGACCCAACGGGTCCCACTTAGTCTAGAATATATTGTAAATAACTGGGGTCCCAGCACCGAGCCTTGCGGCACCCCATTAGTCACGAGGCGAGACCAAGCGCAGGCTTGGCGATCGTTTCCCTGAACACCTCTGCTTAGTCCGCCTAAATCTAACTGATTTCCCGGCTGCTAAACACTTCAACTCCCCCTCCCATTCCCATACTGACCTTTCTGTCCTCTACTGTCAGAGAGGACCAGTGCAAATTGGAGGAAAAGCACCTCATATTTGCTTGGGCAGCTTACAACCCTAACTTCGTGAACCTTGTTTTCCTCTCTTTCCATCCCTCCCTCCCCCTTCCTAGTTGTTCGACCAGTCTGATTGTCAGCTTGATTAAATGTTATCTCTGTATGCTTCGTTGTCACCTTCTCCTAATTAACAATGATCTATTCTATATTTTCCTTGAACTTTGTCCCCTTTGATATCTTGTTCTCACACCTTACACACTTTCACACCTTACACTGTGCCTCCCTCTCCCCTGAGTCTGAAGAAGAGTCTTGACCCAAAACGTCATCCATTCCTTCTATCCAGAGATGCTGTCTGTTCCGCTGAGATACTCCAGCATTTTGAGTCTATCTTCGGTGTAAACCAGCATCTGCAGTTCCTTCCTACACAATTAGACTGCATATTTACTAACTAGCTCTTCCTGTCCCTTGTCTGTCTGGGCTAATAACAAAAACCGTGAGCTATTGCCTCCACATTCTGTGTGCCTAAATGTTCTTCACTGAGTGCTTCCTTAACCCTGATTATTTGTTCTTTGTGATCCCATTTTCTGTAGACCTGATTTGTGGAAAGGCTTTATATTCTCATCCAAATATATGTTTGAATCTATCGGGCTACTTGTTACAAATCATAGATTTGTTTCAAAAGTAGATCTTTTTTATGTCATCTTGTCTAATGGACAGTAATTTATGTTTTCACAGCAGCTTCTTCAGAAGGTAACCTCTCCATGGTGTTTAGCCCACAGCTGGTCTGATCATGCGCCAAGAAGATCTTGTTGCTGAGGTTTTTCTTACAAAAAATTGTATAAACATTTCCCATTGCTGTGGTCTTTTTTTAAAAATAATTGGGACAGTGATATCAATATCATTGCATGCTCTTGCAGAAACCAAACATGTTAGTGGGCCGTTACAGAAATGACTGAAGCTTAGTAACAAATTTGGGTTTCATGAATCTCAAGATGGTTTTTATTGATTGTGCTCTCAGTCAGAATGTGGCTTTAGAATGATATTTGGATGAAATACATAATGCTGGATTCCTAAAGCATCTTATGCATGGTTGCTTGGTATTTTTCTTTGCAGTATAAGGCATATGAAACCAATCCTTTGTGGTCGTTTATCATTTGGAAACACTGGCCCTTTTAGGCTACAATTTGCTGGACGTAAGCTCGGCAAAGATCTTGAGTAATGATTTAGATCCTGAGACATGGGCAAATTTCTTGATGATTGTCATTGACTTGGTTAAGAGACAGCATATTACTCTGCAGAGCTTGATGTTTCTAACTACTTTGGGAACGACCTTGCATTTCCAATCGCTATGATGGAGGTTTTGTTCTTGACGTTGATGGATCACATATTCACTTGGCCCAATGACATCTCAATTTTGTCAGAATACATTCTCTACCTCAATGTGATTTTTACCAATTATACATTACTAATAGTATTAATATATATATGCTCATCCATTGAGACGTATCAATATTCATGTCTTAGAGTTATAGAGTCTTACAGCATGGAAATGGGCTCTTCGGCCCAATTTGACCACACCTGCCAACATGTCCTATCTACACTTGTCCCACCTGCCTGTGTTTGGCCCATATTCCTCTAAAGCTGTCCTATCCATGTACCTGTCTAAATGTTTCTTAAACGGTTATGGTATTCTTTATTTTGAAATGCTGCATTTTACCCAGGCCTCCTGTGGTGTATCTGGTAGTTAAAATGTACTACTTGTGCTGCTCAGGCCTTTCAATGTTATTTATTATATGGTTTTCAGCTGCAATTATTTAGTTACCATTGAAAAAACTGCTTGACTGCTAGTTTATTATATTTTATTTTTTGGCCTTGAATATTGAGGCCATATGACTGTGTTTTGTAATTAAGATATCATGCTGCATTGAACTGACTGACACAGTGGTGTTGAGTAATTCCCAGTACAATGACAAGAGCTTTTCCAACCAGTTACCTTTCATGCAATTGTTGCTCGTAGTGTTGAGGCTTGATGTTGGACTTCCTGTCATTGCTCCTGCCTTTTGCCTGCAAGTACCCCATTAACACTGTTTTTGTTCTGGTTTGAGCTGTCTTGCATTTCGAGAAGATATTTCCACAAAAGTAAGTATCATGCATGCCCATTCTAATGTCATATTTTGGGTTACACAAAAAGCTGGAGAAACTCAGCGGGTGCAGCAGCATCTAAGGAGCGAAGGAGATAGGCGATGTTTTGGGGTGTTTGCTTACACAGACTGGATGAGTTCCTCTGTTGGTTCACAGATACATTTCACATGCAGTGTTTTGTCCAGGAAGGCAATGCTGTTATGGTGCTTCAGCAATTGTTTATAGAACTTAGTGAATATCTTCAACATAGTCAAAACATGTTCAGATATAAAGGGAATGAAGGAATATAAGATGTTGTGTGAGAAAGTGGCACTGGGGTAAGAGTTTAGCCAGGACACTGCTGTGAATACTGTGAGTACAGCGGACTCTGGGGTCATATGGCTGGTCCCTGTTGCTCTTTCTGGTGTTCTTCTAATTGCTTCTTTCTTGAACTCTGATACACAAGTAAGTTTGCTAACATTCCTCTTGTGTAACTGATCCCATTTCAGTCAGAACACCTGATTCTGTACTTCTTTAATACTATTCATTCTATTTAAAATCCCTGTTTTTACCGCATCAAAACTTAAAGAACCCTGCTCTTTGTCATAGCTACCAAGGTTTTTGATAAAGCTGCTTTGTGTTTGAGCTGGATCAATTTGCATGCTCTTCCTTTATTCCTTTCCTCTATATTTGGTATGCATATCATGGTCACTATAATCAATTGTAACTCAGATTCACATCAGTGCAGGCAAATGTACTGCTCAGACAGCTTGCCAACTTTGTTACTTCTGCTGACTGTGATTCCTGGCCATCCCATCATCACTACCAATGTAAAATATGCCTGTTCACTATTAAGGCAAAGCAATCATTGTCAAATTGTGAAATGTAATATATAGTAACCAGTAATACAAATGAGAAGCATTTTTCTATAAACTGTTTTGAAATATAAACTACAAGCAGTAAACTCGCTTTTTCCCTTTGCGCTACCTGATGTACTCATGTATGGTTTGATTTGCCTGGATAGCACGCAAAACAAAGCTGTACTCTGTATCTCGATACATGTGAGAACAATAAACCAGTACCAATAGCAATTAGCTTTGAAATTAAAAGCACTGCTGCCAGAATAAGCACCACTATCTGAAGAGAGTTGGCAACTGGTTCACAGCAGGAGGTGCCGGAGGGATATGGTTTGTAAACTAACATGACCATGAGACATTCTCATACGCATTGGCCAAATGTACAGACAATTATGCTATATTAATTGACCAAAATCAAATCAGGCATCAGATACCTCCAAATGCATCAATAACTGGGAGGTATTTGTGTATCCTAAAACTCATCTCCCACTACACTTATTTCAAATGTTGAGCTTTCTGTCCTTGGAAACTTTTAAACTTTCCATGTGAATTACAGCAAAGGTGTTTGAATATTCAGAGGTGTCTTGTTAGTTAAGATGTGTTCCCACTGTAAATATGTAATTCAATGAAACTATTTGTATTAAAAATATTGAAATAAACCATGTAACCGCAACTGTTGAAATTGTATTTTAAGTTTAGTTTAGAGTCATAGAGTCATGGAGTGATACATTGTGGAAACAGGCCCTTCAGCCCAACTTGCCCACACCGCCCAACATGTCCCAGCTACACTAGTCCTACCTCCCTGCGCTTGGTCCACATCCCCCCCAAACCTGTTCGATACATTTACCTGTCTATTTCTTAAATGTTGGGGTAGTCCCAGCCTCAACTACTTCCTCTGGCAGCTTGTTCCATACACCCACCATCCTTTGTGTGAAAAAGTTACCCCTCAGATTCCTATTCAATCTTTTCCACTTCACCTTGAACCAAAGTCCTCTTGTATACTTCAGAGATACCGTGTGGAAACAGGCCCTTTGCCCCACCGAGTCCAAAGCAACCACCAATCACCGTTCCCTAGTACTGTTATCCCAGTTTTCCATGCTACGCACTAGGGAAAATTTACAGTAACTGATTAACCTACAAACCCACACATCTTTGGAATGTTGAGGAAACCGGAGCACTTGGAGAAAACCCATGTGGTCACAGGTAGTACGTACAGACTCCGCACAGACAGCACCCTAGGCCAGGATTGAACACGGGTCTCTGCCACAGTGAGCTAGCAGCACTACCGCTATGCTACTGTTTCGCCCTATTCAATCACCTGCTGTTATCTTTGTTCTTCAGATTGTAATAGTTTGATGTACTTTGTGTCCAAATTGATTCTACTAAGGGATTGTCCCAGTAGAGAGTTTTCCACCAGGTCTCCCCCTGAATATATGCCTGTGCCGAATAAAGACCTTTAACATCTCCAGCTCTAGTCTCCATGTGGCTCATTTATAGTCACAACATTCCCAATGAATTATTAATTCTAACAAAGTGCATTTTGGAGTGTGCAGTGTTAAATGTGAGAGATGAGGAGCTCTACTGAGGTGTGAAGATGTCTGGTTTAGTTAAAAGTTCTCAGACTGTGCATTGGTGTTCAATACACACAATAGCATAAGTCATGAATGATATCACGAATCAAGAGTGTTTGTCGTATTCACCTGAAGAACTGGAACAACTTACTTGCTGTGGCTTTACAGGCACAAGTAAGAATTGCCACATGAGCTTAAATGTAACATCAAACAAGGAATGTGGCACATTTCTCAATCACCAAATGCACGTTCTTCAGTTCTCAATCCTTCCACCAATGTAAAAACATTCTCTACTTTCATTCTGTTTTAACTTATCATGATTTTTAGCAGTTCCATCTTCTCACCACTCACCCTTGACTGCTCTAAGGTGGACAATTCCAGCTTCTCCAGTCTGTCAATGTAACTGAGAAATATTCTACCAAACCTTTTCTGCACCCTCCGCAAGGGTCCTTTGCATCTTTCCTTTACCGCAGTGATCAGAATTGGTTGCACTGTTCTGGGTGCTGCTAAACCAGAATTTTATCGAGGAAGTATATTCATCATGCACACCACATCTGGTCTATCTGTTGTTCTTCTGACCTCATTCAATGCCAATGTATATAGATGTTTTTTACAGTGATTCAACAGGAAGTTTACTTCTGTTTGTGTGCAAAATTTGTGGTTTTGGTTAATAAAACTGTAAGAGAGGCATGTTGCCTATTTGTGGCCTCCAACCCTCTGGCAACCTATATGTAAACTAACTGGGCTGAAATCCACATGTAATTTGTCCAAATCAAGGCAAGTGTGGTTGTACCATTAGTACCGCATATGAGGCAACCAAACTTTGCTCAATAACTTGAATTGGAACCTTGTAAAAATTATAGAATTTTCATTGCAGTCTGCCAATTGACTTGCCAACAAAACCCTACAAAAGTACAAGGGATATGAGGCACATTATTGAATTTGAATCAAATTGACTGGGCGATAGATGGTAGAGGGTGGCGATGGATGGGTGTTTTTCAGACTGGAGGAGTGTAACAAGTGTATACTGTGGCTAAAACGTTTAGGGAGGAACTGCAGATGTTGGTTTACACCGGATATACACAAAAACATGGAGTAACTCAATGGGTCAGGCGTGCTCTGGAGAAAGGGAATAGATAACATTTTGGGTTGAGACCCTTCTTCAGATTATACCAGTGCTGGGCTCATTATTGTTTATAATATATAAATTACATGGATGAGAATGTAGGGGGTTATAATTAGTAAGTTTGCTGTTGACACAACAATTGGTGGAGTTGTAGATTGTGAAGATGATCATTTAAGGATACAATGGGACATAGATCAGTTGGAAAGTTGGGTAGATTGATGGCAGAATGGGGTGATGACATTTATGAAGACTAATTATATTAGGACATGTAGAGTAAATGGCAAGGACCTTAGAAGCAATAATGTACAGAGAGACCTTGTGGTACGTCCATAGCTCCCTGAAATTGTGACGAAGAGGGATAAGGGTGATGTAAATGGTATGTGGTATGCTTGCCTTCACAGGCTGAGGCATTGAATATAAGAGTTGGAACATTATGTTGCAGTTGTACAAACATTGGTTATGCCTCACTTGGAATACTATGTGCACTTCTGGTCACCATACTCCAGGAAGGGTGTAATAGTCATAGTGGGAAAGTGCAGAAGAGATTCACAATGTTGGAATGTGAAACAAGAAATAACCTGCCTGAGGAACTCAACAGGTTAGGCAGCATCTGTGTAGGCAAAGGGATAGTCGACAATTCGGGTGGAGACCATGCATCAGGACTCAGACTGTTCAGTTTCTCTGTAGCTTGTATTTTTTTTCACCAGGATGGTGCTTGAAATGGAAAGCTGCAGTTATAAGGAGAGATTGAGTAGGTTGGGGTAATACATACAGAATGTCGCAGGCTGATGGGTGACCTTATAGAGATTTGCAAAATTAAGAGGGGCATAGATAGTCTGAGTGATTTTTCCCATGGTAGAGGATTCCAGAACTAGAGGGCATGGGTTTAAGCTGAGAGGAGAGAAATTTGCAAAAAAAGATATGATGGGTATATTTTTCCATAGATCATTGTGAATATTTAGAACAAGCTACCAGATGAGGTAGTGGAGACTATAACAATAACATTTAGACATGTACTTGGACAGTAAAGAAGTAGGGCGGCATGGTGACACAGCAGTAGAGTTGCTGCCTGACAGGGCCAGAGACCTGGGTTCGATCCCGACTATGGATGTTGTCTGTACGGAGTTTGTGCGTTCTCCTTGTGACCTGCATGGGTTTTCTCCGGGATCTCCGGTTTCTTCTCACACTCCAAAGACGTACAGGTTTGTGGGTTAATTGGCTTGGTATAATTGTAAATTGTCCCTAGTGTATGTGTGCGGGGATCGCTGGTCGGCGTGGACTTGGTGGGCTGAAGGGCCTGTTTCCGCGCTGTATCTCTAATCTAAATTCTCTGCCTCAGAGGGTGGTGGAGGCAGGTTCTCTGGATGCTTTCACTGCATGGAGATGATAATTTCTTTGTTCCTCCCTCTGGTCGTCCTGTTACATTCCCAGCGCCAGTGTGCCCCCCCCCCCCCCCCCCCCCCCCCCCCCCCCCCCCCCCCCCCCCCCCTCACCCACACGATGCTTTCATTTGTTCGGGGATGTGGATTTACCCAACAAAGTTCACCATTTATTGCCCATCCCTAGTCGCCCTTGATGGTACAACACCTAATTGAGCTCTGCAATCCTTGTCATGAAGGCATTGCCACAGGCCCATTGGGCAAGGAGTTCCAAGATTTGACCCATCTATTTTTACATTGGAATAGAGTGTGTTTTAAAGAAATCCAGAGGCGTTTGAATGGAGATGCAAGAATCTCAATAATATCAAAGTGTTGGAGGAACTCAGTGGATCAGGCAGCATCTGTGCAATCTGTGCAATTCTCTGCCTCAGTGGAGGCGGGTTCTCTGGATGCTTTCAAGAGAGAGCTAGATGGGGCTCTTAAAAATAGCGGAGTCAGGGGGTATGGGGAGAAGGCAGGAACGGGGTACTGATTGGCGATGATCAGCCATGATCACATTGAATGACGGTGCTGGCTCGAAGGGCCAAATGGCCTATTCCTGCACCTATTGTCTATTGTCCAAACTGCACTCAAAAAAGTAGTGGGATACTGACCTACCATGGACAAATGGGATTAGCGTAGCTAGACATCATGGCCGGCATGGATGATATGGGCCAGATCAGTGCTGCATTTTTTAATGATTTTGTGAAAATAAATGAAGTGGTTGGGAGCTGGAGTATTCTGTTATGTAACATGTTCCTTCAGAGCTAGATTGAACATTCATTTTCACCTACACAACCACAATCTGAAATATAATTCACATTAATTGACAAGCATTTTTGTTTCATAATAGCTTGACATTGGACCTGCAAATGCATTCTGCACTGCACACATTTTATTCAAGTTTCCGGTGGTGAGAAATAGAAATGATAAGTAAGTTTTTCATTGGAAATGTTAAAGTATAGCAGGCACTGGAAAATGTCAGATTTTCCAAATTGCAATTGCAAATCTATGGAACAGATTTCTATGATAGGATGCCAATTCTGCAACTGATGAAAAGCTGCATGATTATTTAGCAAAGAATAACGTGGATGCAAATTATGAATTATAATTTGGTGAGGAAGTAAAATGATAAAACTGGAAAGAGAAAGTAAACAATGCTAAATTCATTATGACATTTTGTGAAGCAGTGCTTGATTTGTAAAGTAGTGGATATACAAAATTAACTTCCATGATGAGAACAAGGTTATGTTGAGGACCTTTAATGATTTCAAGTGAACAATGCTGTCAAACACATAAGTAGCAGCACGAGGAACTGCAGCTGCTGAGTAAAATTCATAGTGCTGGAGTAACACAGGAGATCAGGCAGCGTCTGTGGAGGAAATGGATAGATGATGTCCAGGACCCTTTTCAGGCTGATTGCAGCAGGGGGGAAGAAAGCTGAAAAAGAGGTGGGGACAGGACAATCCCTGGAAAGTGATCGGTAGATACACGTGAGATATATAATGATTTAAACAAAGAAACCTTTGCCGATTTTATTTGATAGTAATCTGACCATAATCAATGTTATAATAATCCATAGCATTTGTGTCTTCTTGTACAATTAATGAAACTAACATTTAGTAGGAAAATGTGACAAAGTATCCTACATGATCATCCCGTAAGGATGCATTCTCAGCCCTGTACTGTACTCCCTATACAATCACGGGTTTGTGCCCAAATTCTGCTCTAACTCCGCTTATGTTTGTGGATGACACTTCTCAAATCTAAGTTTTTACATGTTTTTTTAAAACCAGCTGTCCGTGTACATCACTGTTCTCACATTTAATCAAGTCAAGTTGAGTTTATTGTCCTATGTACTAGTACGGTGAGCTACAGGTACATTGGAAATCGTGCTAGCAGCAGCATCACTGTCATATAGAGGCAATCAACCAAGACACAAAAACATAAATTATACATAAATTGTGCAAGCCAGTGAAAGAAAGAGTACTGTGCAAACAGAAGTGAGAAATGCACAATAGAAAAATAAGCCCTGGCAGAGCAAGCGGTGAATCGTAGTATTCCTTTGCTGAGTAGTATTATGGTTGTGCCAGTCAGTTCAAGAGTCTGATGGTTGTAAGAAAATAGCCTTGTGTCCGATGGTAGCAGCGAGGCAAGGGCACGGGCTGGATGGTGGGAATCCTTGATGATAGTTTTTGAAAACAACTGGACAGATTTTGAATGACCAGTGTGTAGTAGAGTGAATGCTGGTAGACTGGCATAGAATATTCCTCGATAGTCAACATGGGCATGGGAGGCCACAGGACTTCATTCCCTTGTTTCTTTGCTGTCTGACCCTGTGACTCTAGGACCACTGCATTTCTTCCTCCATTCTGCAAAGCACCCAGTCACTACAATTATTTATTTATTTATTGTCCCTTAGCTAATTTTATATTAATTCCGCCACCATTCCTTTCATTCTGTGAATATCAGTTTTAAGTTCGTAAGTTTTAGGAGCAAAATTAGGCCATTCGGCTCATCAAGTCTACTCCGCCATTCAATCATGGCTGATCTATCTTTCCCTCTGCTCCTCATTCTCCTGCCTTCTCCCCACAACCCTTGAAAAGCGTACCAATCAAGTTATGCTGCTTTGTCCTGTTATACCCAGGCAACATACTGGGCAATTTTGCACCTTGTCTGGCAGCAGTCGGTGTTGTTCTGGAAAAATTACCTACAGAAGGCTACTTCTGAAATTCGTTTCAGCTGGGATGTCATTGAGACTTATGGCTTTTGTTGCATCCAGTGCTCTCAGCTGCTTCTTAGCAAGACGCTGTATGTGACATAATGTGAATCAAATTGGCTGATGTCAGATTTTCATGATCTCGTTGACCCTTGCAGGAGGCTGAGATGGATACTTGACACTTCAGGTGAAAGATTGTTACATATGCTCTGGGCTTGTCTCTTACAGTCACAGCATGAGTTCTGCCTCCATCAATACTCATACACTCTCCTCCAGTTAGCAGTCTAATTCTCTACAACCTTTCACAAATGGATGTGGCAGGTCTGCAGCACTTAAAGTCTATCTGTTGTGTTGCTCCCATTACTTAGCTTACAGCATGCAGCCCTGCAATGTAGCCAGGAACAGCACAATGTGAATTTAGAATAATACCTGGAAGGACTGCTTGGGTCCCTTCACCTCCCCCCTCCACTCCTTTCAGGGACCCAAGCAGTCCTTCCAGGTACGACAGAGGTTCACCTGCACCTCCTCCAACCTCATCTACTGCATCCGCTGCTCCAGATGCCAGATGACCTATATCGATGAGACCAAGCGGAGGCTTGGCGATCGTTTCGCCGAACACCTCCGCTCGGTCCGCATTAACCAACCCGACCTCCCGGTGGCTCAGCACTTCAACTCCCCCTCCCATTCCGTATCCGACCTCTCGGTCCTGGGTCTCCTCACGGCCAGGGTGAGCAACACCGCAAGTTGGAGGAACAGCACCTCATATTCCGCTTGGGGAGTCTGCATCCTCTGGGCTTGAACATTGAATTTTCTCAATTCTGTTAACCCTTGCTGTCTCCTCCCCTTCCCACCTCTCCCTCAGCCCTCGGGCCCTGGCATTCCCTCTCTCTCTATCTCTCCCCCACCCTAGTCGCACTAGCTTCTCATTTTCACACTACAAACAGCTTACAATGGCTTGTTCCCTTTATCATCGATACTTTTTTGTATATCTTTCATTCATTGTTCTTTACACATCACCGTCTATATCTCTCGTTTCCCTGATCCCTGACCAGTCTGAAGAAGGGTCTCGACCCGAAATGTCGCTGATCTCCTTCGCTCCTTGGATGCTGCTGCACCCGCTGAGTTTCTCCAGCCTTTTGTGTACCTTAGAATAATCAGATGCTGCTCCTAACATTTACATATTCTGAGGCAGGGTTATTCACAAACCTGATGGTATATGTTAGGCCCTTAGGAGACAGATTGTAGTAAAGTATGGATAGGACCTGGTATCCAAGGCAACTATAGGCACAAGGAACTGTAGACTCCGGTTTACGAGAAAAGACACAAAGTGCTGGAGTAACTGAGCAGGTCAGGCTGTATCTCTGGAGAACATGGATAGGTGACATTTCAGGTCGGGGCCACACAAGTTAGACTGACTTTTGTCACAAACACATCCAGTGCATTGATGGGAGATGTCCTCCTCACTTCAATAAAAATACCGATCCTTTAGACATGGCACCAAACACATTCACAAAGATAACCCCAGTTGATCTGAGAATTGGGAGGTGATTCCTCTGAGGAAAATCTGACCAAGCTAGGGTCTGTTTCTCTGCAAATAAGAAAATACCAAATGGTCATCTGATCATGTTTTTTTTTAATTCTAATGCAATTTGTGTAAACCTAGAGATGATTCTATTTGTAGGAGAGATCATAATCAGAACACACAAATATAAAATTATAACAAACAAAATCAAATTATTAACATAAAGGAACATTTCTACCATAGTGGTTGGGAATGTGGGATACTACAGCCAGGAGATGGTCAGGAGAACAGCAGAGATGGGTGTGGACAAATGGCTGGAAGGTAATCTTGAAAGGGTGAGATGAATTAGGATGGGAGGAGGCTAAATGGACTATTTTTGTGTTATAAATTCAACATAATGGATTGTTGCCTTATATCAGCTAAAATCAGTAAGGATGGGTGCAAAAATATATACAATTTATTCCGATTTGTTCTTATTTCTAGAACAACGTGGATGTTGCCACGGATAGAGGGCCTGAGCTATAGGGAGAGTCTAGGTAGGCTAGAACTTTGGTGCACAGGAGGCAGAGGGCTGATTTTTTAGAGGTGTATAAATCATGAAGGGAATAGATGGGATGAATGAACAGTCTTTTTCCCAGGGCAGGGGAATCAAGAACCAGAGGGCATAGTTGTTATGTGACAGGGGCAAGATTAATAGAACGGTCAACTTTTTCACACACTGGGTGGTGGGTATATAGAACGAACTGCCAGCAAAAGTAGTTAAGGCAGATACAATCACAATATATAAAAGACATTCAGCCAGGTACATGGACAGGAAACAATCAGAGGGATAGTGCCCCTTTACTCCCACTGTCCCACCCCCATTTTCCATAAGCTAATGTTATAGGAGTAGAATTAGGCCATTTGGCCCATCTGCTCTGCAATTCAATCTTGGCTGATCCATCTTTCCCTCTCAACCGCATTTCCCTGCCATCTTCTTATAACCTCTGACACCCATACTGATCAAGAATCTATCAATCTCTTTTTCACGACTCAAACACGTTCTGGTCCTTTTTTCAAGGTTTATTCTGAAGGAGAGATGCCAACAAAACTTAACAGCTGGGGATGATCATCCTTCATCTGGAGTTATAGGTTCTTGGTTGCACCATATGAAGTAAAGGTATTAACATGGATCCATAAATGCAAGACGATAAACAAAATAAAACAGGAGGAATCACGTTTTGTAGTTGGAATAATAAGGGCCGCTAATGAACCAATTAAAAAGGGGTAAGATCTTTGCCCAAATAAAAGCCTTAAAAAGTGACATTATTTTCTTACAAGAGACGCATCTGAAATATCAAACACAGATAAGATTGAAGGCAAATTGGATTGGCAAACATACTACTCTTCATTTACTTCTAAATCTAGAGGCACGGCTAATTATCATTCGTAAAGGTATACCTTTAAATTAAAAGAATACTATAGCAGATAAAGAGGGGAGGTACGTCATAGTTAAACGGGAGAAATTTATTCTACTCCACTTACGTTGATAAATATTTATGCTCCTAATTTTGACAACCCCCAATTTTTTAGTAAAAATTTTGGATATAATTTCAGAACTTAACATCAAAATGTGATAATAGGGGAGATTTGAATTGTGTTTTAGATCCATATTTGGATAAATCAGCAAAACAAAAAAGGACTAACATAAAATCTAAAACGAGTGAACTCCTAAAATACATACATGAAAAATTCTAATATAACAGATGTATTGGAGGATCGCTAACCCCAGTAAGTAGGGAATATTCATTTTATTCAACAGTACATAAAACATATTCACGTATTGATTATTTCTTAGTGGACACAAAACTAATTCCATATATATATATATAATTCTAAATATCATAATAGTATTATTTCTGATCATTCCCCGTTAACTTTTTCTTTAAAATTAGAAGGAATGCCCGATAAAAATTCGTTTTGGAGTTTAACCCCCAAATTTTAAATAACTCACAAGGATTTGCACATATTTAAAAGAGCAGATGAGATTCCTTCTTTGAGACAAAATGATACACCAGATATTTCACCCTCTTTATTATGGAAACTTTTAAGGCATTTTATTAGAGGAATAAAAAAAAAAAATTATAATCTCATATCAAGCTTTCCAAAATAAAAAAGAATAATACTGAACAATTGCAGTTAGAACAAGTAAATTAGACAATTAGATTCAGAAAATGCCAAAGAACCAACTATAGATAAACATAATATGATAATAATACTAAAATATAAACTAAATAAAATTTTATCGGCCAGAATAATGAGATTATTTCAAATTACAAAACAAGAAAATTTTTGAATTTGGTGATAAACCTCATAAACTCTTAGCACGCCAACTGAAAAAAAAGGGACACAGAAAATACAATTACTAAAATTAAATCAGACCAAAGGGGAATTACTAACACTACCTAAAGATATTAAAGAAAAGATTTGCTCAATTTTATCAAAACTTATATTTTTTACATCGAAAACTTCTGCAAATAATACTCAAATTGCAAATTCTTAGATAATTGTAATCTTCCAAAATTAAATATGGTGGAACAAGAGGCAATTAGGAGCTCAGATTACACTACAGGAAAATAGAAGAAACAATTAGTTCGTTTGAGAGTTGAAGAACGGCAAAACCCCAGGACCAGATGGCTTCAGTAATGAATTCTATAAAAGATCTACGAAATAATTTCTCCACAGGGGGGGAGGGTGTGGTTGCAAGATTTATAATATACATTTTTAAAGAAAATAAACTACCAGAAACACTAACTGAATCAACTATTACACTTATACCAAAAAAGGATAAAGATCTAGAAGACCCAGGCTCATATAGAGCTATTGCACTCCTAAATACAGACCAAAAAAAACCAAATAAAAAAAAAAATAATTAACGAAGACCCTAGCGAGAAGATAGAGTAAATATGTTAGTAAACTAATAAATCCTGACCAAACAGGGTTCATACCAAAGAGATACTCATTTAACAATTTGAGACGGTTGTCTAATAAAGATAATGTCCAGGCTTCACATAATACTGAAGAAGAACTAGCAATTATTTCATTGGAAAATTATGCAGAAAAAGCTTTTGATCAAGTAGCATGGCAATATTTATTCAAGTATTGGAAAACATTTAATATGGGAGATAATTTTATTTCCATGGGTAAAACTATTATATGATAAGCCGAACGGCTAGAATACTACTGACTAATAATATATTATCCCTGAAAATTCCACTTAGCAAGGGGCAATAGGCAGGGGGTGCGCGTTATCGCCCCTGCTTTTTTGCACTAGTGATAGAGCCTTTAGCTGAAAGTATAAGAAGCCATCCGAACATTCATGGGTATATTACCAAACAACTCAAATAATAAAATTTCATTATATGCAGATGACATATTATTATATATTACAAATTCGCAAATTAGCATACCAAATATACTAAATTTAATAGAGGAATTTGGTTCTTTTTCAGGATATAGAATAAATTGGAACAAAAGCGAAATTATGACGATAAAACTCAAGAGTCGACACATCTGTTGAAATCCCTTTTAGAATTACAACAGAAAAAATTTAAATATTTGGGCATCCAAATTACTAGGAACTATAAATCAAGACCGCAACTCAACGCAAACTATATGCCTTTATTAAACTAAATTAAATGGGCTGATTAAATTTTTGGAAGACACTGCCGATGGTCATTAATAGGCAGAATAAAAACGCGATAAAAATGAATCTTCTTACCACAAATATTGTACCTATTTCAAATCAATACCAATACTACATACCTAAAAAATTCTTCAAAAAATTAGATTCTGATATTATAAACTTCATATGGGATTATAAATCACACAGAATAAAAAAAAAAAAAAAAAACACTTGTGTAAATCTAAAGAATCAGGGGGACTGACACTCCCTAACTTATTGTATTATTATTGGGCAGTGAATATTAAAAATATAATCTACTGGTTGGACAGTTCTGCCCAACAGGTAGATTGGATAAGAATGGAGAAAGAGGATTGTTCCCCTTATAATATAGGAGCGATCCTTCTTTCCCCGATAAAACTGAACAATGTAATATACAAGAAGAATCCAATTATTCATAGTATAATACGAATTTGGAAACAACTAAAATTAACTTTAAAATTAAGAAAATTATCGCTTCTTTCTCCAATAGCTATAATCCCTCATTCAAACCATCCATTATTGATAAAACGTTTACCATTGAGGAAAGAATAGGAATTAAAATGATGGGAGATATGTAAGAAATGGGAAAACTTTTATCATTCCAACAATTACAACTAAAAAAAAAATTTGAAAAAGTAATCAATATTTCAAATACCTTCAAATTCAAGATTATTTGAAAAAGTATATACAAGGATATCAAAACTTTAACCCAGATCTACTGGAGGAAGGAATGAATAAAAGGCAGAATCAAGCAATTTAATATCTTACTTATATAATATAATTCTAAATATAGAAACACCAACGACAGAAGCAATTAGAAGAGACTGGGAACAAGTAGTTATTGATAAAAATTCCGAACGATAGATGGGATAAAAAATCTATTATATTGTAAACAAATGTTCAATGAATGTAAGACATAACCTAATTCAATTTAAAATTTTACATAGATTATATTATTCGAAAACAAGACTGAATAAAATATTTTCAAATGTTTCCCCCATCTGCGACAAATGTCTAACTCAAAATGCCACTATAGCACATTCCTTTGTCCTCTTGTACAAAACTGTATACATTTTGGAATGAAATTTTTGGAACTTTTACAAAACTATTTAACACAAAATTGAACCCCAATACTGAAATTGATTTATCTTTGGATCAATGGAAGGAGGGAAGTAAACTAACTATATTCCAAGAAGCCTTTCTTAATTATGGTCTAAATAACAGCGAAATTAAAAAAAAAATGTTGGATCTCAAATATGTCTGAAACGCTACATCTTGAAGAAATGAGATTCCTCTTACTAGGCAAAGTAGACCAATTCTTAAAGATTTGGGTCTCCGTTTATCAACTTTATACAAGCATATGGTGCAACATAACATAACCTTAGAAATTAAATGGTTCAGAACTGGGGTGACGAATGGGCAAAAAATATGAGATAGGTAGATCTCTCCTAATCTTTCATTTCTTATTACTTTTTCCTTTTCTTTCAATCTTTTAACTTCTCACCTCTGTCATTTATTTTTTTTTACTTTCTGTTTCTACTTGCTTGTCTATCTATTCCGACACTCTTTATTTCTCTTTTACTCTCACTGAAAAAGAAAAAAAAAAAAAAAAAAAAAAAAAAAAAAAAAAAAAAAAAAAAAAGAATCTATCAATCTCTTTCTCTTTCCTTCCATCCTCTTCCACCCATCTGTCTTCCTCTACCACACTTTTCACATATCTTCTTTCCTTATCTCAGCCTTTTGTCTTCTTTTCATCTCTGGCCTTTGCCCACATATGTGCCAATCACTCCCATCACCTGTATCCACCTGTCACTTACCTGCTTTGTTCCCCCCTCCACGTCTCTTCCAGCTTTCTCCCCCACCCCACCCCCCCCCCCCCCCCCCCCACCTCCGCATTCCCCACAATCAGTGTTAAGAAAAGTTCTGACTGAAAATATCACCTATCCATGACCTCTGGAGATGCTGCCTGACCCAATGAGTTCCTCCAGCACTTTGTGTTATTTTAACTTTTTGAATGCCAAAACTTATTGTTTCCATCTTATAGGGAAGGCACCAGAATGTTTGATAAAATTCTTGAAATAAAAGTAGATAAGCATTCCTAAAATTCATTATTTCATATGTTAATGCATGCAACATCTGCAATTATTTTGGGATAGGGGTGATGTACTGCAATCGTGGTCAGCAAGCAGACTATGAAGGAATCCAATTATTTGTAGCCCTTCCCAGAAGGGTCTCGACCTGAAACGTCACCTATTCCTTTTCTCCAGAGATGCTGTCTGACCTGCTGTTACTCCAGCTTTTTGTGTCTATCTGCGAAAGTGAATGTTGATTGGCGGCATTTTGCCAAATTATGACGTTTGCTGACGATTGACAGGGCATTGCAAGGGATGTGTGAATGCACGTGAGGAGAGTGTATGGATATTAATATTGAATTCTCTAAATTCAAATAATACCACCCTACCCCCTCTTTTTTCTTATGCTTCTCCACCCCCATGTGCTCCCATTACGCAAACCGTTTCCCAACACCCCCACCCCCTACAAGTAACCCTGCTCCTTTCTCTTCCTTCCTACACTCGTCTGTCCCCCTTTTCCCTTTTATCTCCCTACCTCTTTATCCCTTTCTACTCAAATCCCTAACCCCAGCTTTACATTTCACTCCTCACCTTATCTAACATACTTTCGACTCCTTTTATTCTTTAGCCTTTGTCACTTACTCTCCACCCACCTGCCAATCAACCCCCCCCCCCCCCACAAACCTGTATCCACCTATCACTTGCCAGGTGTTGTCCTATCCCAGTAGAAATAAAGAACTGCAGATGCTGGTTAATACACAAAATGACACCGGGTAGCGCCACGATGGCAGCCTCGCCAACAGTCTGTCTTTCCTTTCATCTTTTTTTTTGATATTTTTAGTGTATTTTAAAAGTAAAGCCCCTGTCCCACTTAGGAAACCTGAACGGAAACCTCTGGAGACCTTGCGCCCCACCCAAGGTTTCCATGAGTTGCCAGAGGTTTTGGTCACTCGCCTGGAAAGCCTCGACCGAAGCATGAGCTGCATCTTCTGACCAAAGATCCTACAGGATCTTTGCTACCGACCGCACACACAAACATACACACAAACACATCGCGAAGGTAGGGGCCATGGACAGCAGAGGAGCGCCGTCTGCGCGATGAAGAGGAAGGTAAACGGCTGCCACAGAGCACGGTAAGTCATTTAGAGTGCGCGGGGGGAGGGAGAGAAGGGAAAAGAAGGGGGAAGAGAAGGGGAAGAGAAGGGGAGAGAGAAGGAGAGAGAAGGGGGAGAGAATGGGGGGTGAGAAGGAGTGGAGACAGTTTTAAGAAGCTTAGTAAAGTTAGCGGGCATTTTACCTTCCGGCGGATCTTCTAGGTCCTGAAAACTCCAATGAGCCAATCAAAATGGCCGGCCAGCGAAGGAGATTGCCTTCGACTGGTTGTAAGTAAATAGCGACCCCACTCCACTGGCTTCGACCAAATGGCATCCTATTTCAAAAGACAAAAAAGTCAAAAGTCAAAAGAGTTTATTGTCATGTGTCCCTGACACATGAATGAAATTCTTTCTTTGCTTCAGCACAACAGAACATTGACTACAAAACAGATCAGTGTGTCCATATACCATTATATACTAAATACACACATGAATAAATAAATTTTTAGTCGAGGCCGGTTTTGAATTTGTTGAAATAATCGCAGGAACATAGAAGAAGCCTCGACAACGCGGAAACCACTTTAGACTATTAGGGAGAGTGACCAGAACCTCCGGGAACCTCACAGAAACCTTGGGTGGGGCGCAAGGTCTCCAGAGGTTTCCGTTCAAATTTCCTAAGTGGGACAGGGGCTTTAGTGTTAATGTTCTCTTGTTTGTTTTATGTGGGGGGTGGGGGAGGGGGGTCGTATCTCCAATCGCTCTGCGGCCTAACATCATGGAACTGGAGGCCTTGCTCGGGACTGACTTTGAGCACCACCGCGGAGCGTAGACTTACCATCGGAGCCGATTCCTTGCCTGGGATCGATGCTCCAACTGTGGCTTGTGGACTTTAACATCAAGGAGCACACAGTCTTGGGTTGAGACCGAGTCGGGAGTTCCAAAGTTGCAGATGGTTTCGGCAAGCCCTGGGGAACTGAGTTCCCCCGATGCGGGAGCTTGATCGCCCCGACGCGGAGGGCCCGCCATCGGCTACGAGAGTAAAGATCGTCCCCTCAACGGAAGGCTCAAGGCCCCACGACGCTGGGAGAACAATGAAGGGAAGAGATTGAACTGTTTTTTTGCCTTCCATCACAGTGAGGAATGTGAAGGAGTCACTGTGCTGGATGTTTTTGTTAAAATGTATTTTGTGTGTTCTGTTGCTTTTAATTAGTATGACTGTATGGCAAATCAAATTCCTCGCATGTTGCAAAACATACTTGACTAATAAAGTATGATTATGATGACAAAATGCTATAGTAACTCAGCAGGTCAGGTAGCATCACTGGAGAACTGAAGAAGGGTCAGGACCCAAAACATCACCTATCCTACCCCACCTCTTTTCCAGCTTTCCCCGACTGAAGAAGAGTCCCAATCCAAAATTTGTCTTTGCTTTCCCTCCACAGATCACAATAGACAATAGGTGCAGGAGTAGGCCATTCGGCCCTTCGAGCCAGCACCGCCATTCAATGTGATCATGGCTGATCATCCCCAATCAGTACCCCGTTCCTGCCTTCACCCCATATCTCTGACTCCGCTATTTTTAAGAACCCCATCTAGCTCTCTCTTGAAAGCATCCAGAGAATCCGCCTCCACCGCCCTCTGAGGCAGAGAATTGCACAGATGCTGCCTGATCCACTGAGTTCCTCCAACACTTTGATATTATTGAGATTCTGCGTCTCCATTCAGATTCCTCTGGATTTCTTTAAAACACACCCTATTCCAATGTGAAAACAGATGGGTCAAATCTTGGAACTCTTTACCCAATGGGCCTGTGGCAATGCCTTCATGACAAGGATTGCAGAGCTCAATTAGGTGTTGTACCATCAAGGGCGACTAGGGATGGGCAATAGATGGTGAACTTTGTTGGGTAAATCCACATCCCCGAACGAATGAAAGCATCGTGTGGGTGAGGGGGGGGGGGGGCACACTGGCGCTGGGAAAGTAACAGGAAGAGCAGAGAGGAACAAAGAAATTATCATCTCCATGCAGTGCCACAGTCCAGGCTTATTTCCTCCCCGTTATACACAACCAACACATTAGCAACTTCACACGTTATGCCTTCATCTTTTTGCACATAAGGGTCGGTACAGAATTTTTAATATTGTATCAAAATAAGCCGTTTATTGTCATGTTATTCGAGCTTGCACGCAATGTTCTCGCTCGCAAAAAGACGTCTCTTTTCCCTTGTGTTGCAGGTTTTATTTTAACACAATGCACTTTATTTTATTTTAAAATAACGTGGTCCTGTATTTTAAGAATGAACAGTGACGTTAAGGATAAACTAGACTATATAAATATAAATCCCACTCATTGGCTGGTCACGTTATGCCTTCTTTTGCTAACGGCCAGTAACGTGACCGGCCTCATTGGCTGGTCACGTATCTTTTATCTGGGAACTGGAGGCGAAGAGAATAGAAGCTGCAGGCTTTGAAATGCTGATTTTTGTTGTTGTCTCGACTGTTTCAGCGTTTGCATTGTTTTTGTTGGCGATTTTTATATCAGTTGCTAAAGATGAACAAATTAATTAACAGTGGAAATCTTAAATTATGTCAATAGAGTGATCGAGGGAAATGTGCATTAATGAAAAAGTCTGCATTTTTTCATTCATTGAATCGATTGACAAGCATGATTGTCCCCTTCAAGGAATAGCCTGCCACCTGAGCATTATGTTCAGCGCCGCCTTGAAGGAAACTATCAACTGGACACAATGAGCAGCCTTCACCTGCACGCGCGGGGCCGGCTGTCAAGCGGGGAAGGCGGGGCCGGTCGGTGGGCGCATTGCATTCTGGGAGCCGTAGTTCAGATTGAGCAGCGAGGAGCGGCGAGCGGCCGCAGATGGACTACAATTCCCAGCGGCCCGGCGCGGCCCGCACGGGCATGCCTGCTCCTCCCCTACTGGCCGCCAGCCCGCTCGCTACATGTATCCGAGCGCAGGGCAGGAGACTGTCAGAGATCAGGAGTGCGGCGTGCTGCCCGCTGCAGAATAGACACTTCCCGACCATGAAAGAGAAGCATCAGCTTTGCGCAAGAGAGTGTGAGGAAATAAGCGAGTAGAAAGAGAGCACGAGAGACTGCGGAAAGGGGGAGACTGCAGCGCTGCAAAATAATATACTTGTTTTTTAATCATTCTGCTTTGCAGCAAGCCAAGGCAGCTTGCAAGTGTAGTCTCAGAGATTGTTGAAGGTATTGCTGTTTATATGTTCTGTTCATTTTATTTGCGCGATTGCAGCTACATAGGGATGTTATTGTTTCTCTAATGTTTCACTCCTTGAAAGCGAACGCTTTTAATGCAACATTAGCTGATCAGTTTGAGGGTTGACATGGACATTTTGACATTACGTTCCATGCAAAGTGGATCTTACACGATACGCGTAAAAATGCCAACTTTTAATTATAAATGCAGGGCACCGTGTACGTTTCGCAGGAGTTGTGTGCTGTGTGTTGGTTGAAAAGGTGATGAATTCCTCTTCAGCTCCTGGGGTGATAGTGACGCCAAAAGAATTGTTCCGAGTGAATATTACAGTACAAGCAGAATGGGCCGAAGGACCATCTTCCGCGTTCTATTAAGATTGCTTGGATGAAATAATGCAGTGAATAAAAAACAACAAAAATTGGGTCAGCGGTTAATGGATCTATGCGAGGCTTAATGATGCATTTTATATCAGACACCAGTGCAGTCAGATCCAGGATGGAATTCTTTATTTATTCCGTGAAATAACATTTGGTGCAGACTGTGGAAGGTCATGGTCCATCAAGGGAAATATACGGATAGCAAACGCTGCCGACGGGGTTAGTTTATCTGAAGTTATAGAAAAATATGTCTGGTCAAGCATAATGGTAAAATAATTTTATGTGTGTTTAATTAAGTTGTATCGCTCAGATTTGATCAACTGCAAAGGGCAATGAGCTTATTTTGAGTCTGCATCAATGAAGGTGATTTGCTGCAGCCAAATGTTCAAACAGTCCTATTTTCTACACTAATCGCATTACTTTTGGCGCGTTTCCCTTTTTTTTGGTGATATTCATGTTTAATTGGTATATGTACCATGCAAGGCATGGCTCGTTGTATTAGATTTTTAGAATGAGAATAGTAGAGTGATGGAAACGCGTGTATTTTTATTGTTCATGAATTAGGCTTGCAAATATTCCTTTGTTTTGACAGGAATTAATTTATTATCGCTTCCATGCTCGAGAAGAAAGGTTCATATCAGTGTAAATATGTCCCGAACCATTACTATTACAGGAGCTTTTTGTACCCGTGGCTCTTCCACAATGGCTTCCGTGGTGAGAGACCTCTGCACCAGATCAAACCATTTATTTCACACTCACATATATTTGTATTTTATACTTTCTGTTCCTTATTTTGATTAAGATAAGGAATAGATGGGGTAGAGAGATCAGGTCGATGCACAGAGTCTCTTGCCTAGTGTAAGCGAACCGAGGACCAGAGGACATAGGTTTAAGATGAAGGGGGAAAGATTTAATAGGAATCTGAGGGGTAACTTTTTCACACAAAGGATGGTGGGTGTATGGAACAAACTGCCAGAGGAGGTAGTTGAGGCTGGGGCTATCTCAACATTTAAGAAACAACTAGACAGGTACATGGATTGGACAGGTTTGGAGGCACATGGACCAAAGGCAGGCAGGTGGGAGTAGTTTAGCTGGGACATGTTTGCCGGTGTGGGCAAGTTGGGCCAAATGGCCTGTTTGCACACTGTATCACTCTATGACTCTATAAATAACGTTTCTGAATTCTTGAAACTTTGAGGGGTTTCCGAAATACACTTATAGCCAATGAAATGTTTTCAGAATTTGGCCATCATTATAAAAAACATAACAATTAATTTACACAGAGCAAGCTCTTATTGAATGCAGTTTAGTAATAGTCCATACTGTCCATTTTCAGTATGTTAATTGAGAGCACAGCATTTCCTGGACATCAGGAATAACTTGCCCTTCCCTCTTTCCCCCAGAAGGAGAATTTCAATATCTACCTGAGAGGGCAGGTGTGCCTTGGTTTGAAACTCAATGGCAGTCCTTCCCAGAATACCACTCTTTGTTGTTTGTTGTTTGACTGCATGTAAAAATAACCTGCTGTAAGGTGGAATGTGTGATTTTATAATTGCTGTTCATTTTGTCTGGGGACTTTTTGTAAGCAGGTCTACTTCCCAATTCCACTTGCTCTCTGGCTATAACATGGCCGAATAAAAACTCCTCTATCTCTTGGAGTATGGATATTCTCATGATATTGGTAAACTGCACTTTTTGAGGGAAGCCATTTAATTACTAACTGAATTTGCACATGTTTCTCAACTGTATGATTCAAATAGGAGCATAATGCTTAATGGGTCTGTTTCTTAAATGAGAGAGGATTTATACAATTGCTTCTTATAGCATCGTATGTATTGGTTATATTGTGATGCATGCATATTAATCACTAATGTGATTTAACAGTAAAAAGGTTAATGATCAGTACTGGAAGTTACTCAAGTAGTATGAGCCTACAAATCTGAGCCAGACATTCATGGATTCAAGGAGACAGAAGAAACTGCAGATGTTGCAATCTTGAGTAAAAGACAAAGTGCTGGAGTAATTTAGTTGGCCGGGCAGCATCTGTGGAGGAAATGGATAGGTGATATTACGGGTCTGAAAAATGTCCCAACCCAAAATGTTGTCAATCCATTCTCTCCATATATGCTGCCTGACCTGCTGAATAACTCTAGCATTGTGAGATGTAGTCATGGGTACAAGACCCACCCCAGTTGCATTAAACAGGCTGGTGCATCAGCACGCCATGGAGAGAGTGCTGCACTGTCAGAGATGCTGTCATTCACACGCTAACTTAAAGCCCTTCACTTTTAAACAGATACAAAGGCATAATTTGAAAAGGAACATAGCTGTTATTGTTTTCATCAGTCAGAATCATTGACTTTAATTATTGTCATTTATTTCAGTGTAGTATGTGGAAATTTGCTGTGTTTAATCTGACTGCTATTAATGCATAGTTTATACCAATGACAATGTTTCAACCAAAAGTACTAATGTATTGGGATCTCGAAATTATGTGAATACCAATATAAAATTATTCCTATAATTGGTGCATCAATAACCTTTGATGATGTAATCTCTGTTGAGAAAAGCCAAACAAGCTGCACATTGAAGGATCTGGAAATATTTGGCGCTCAGTGCCTGGAAATTAATTTTGGAATAGACAGGGGGTGGTTGCAGCTGTGATGCTGTTTGTCTGCCACAACTGAACAACCCATAATCGAGCATAACCTATGGAACATTTTTGAAATCTTTTAACTTCCCTCCAGAAAGAGGAAAACAATTTAGTGGAATGTTGTGTTTGAGCTGAGTTTAGTTTATTATCACGTGTACAGAGGTACAGTAAAAAGCTTTTGTTGCGTGCTAACCAGTCAGCGGAAAGACAATACATGATTATAATTGAGCCATCCACAGTGTACAGATACATTATAATGGGAATAACGTTTAGTGCAAGATAAAGCCAGTGAAGTCCAATCAAAGGTAGTCCCAGGGTCTCCAGTGAGTTACATAATAGTTCAGGACTGTGTAGGAAGCTCTAGTTGTTGGTAGGATGGTTCAGTTGCCTGATAAAAAGGTAAGGTTATGATTATCAAGTAAATAAATTTCCGAGTTATTATTCATGAAGGTATTTCTAATTATTTTTGTTGTAATGGAAAAGATGGACATTTTATTCAGAGAGTAATTATTTTACGCAACAATAGACACAAAAAGCTGGAGTAACTCAGCGGGTTGGATAGCATCCCTGGAGAAAATGAATAGGTGACGATTCGGGTCGAGGCCCTTCTTCAGACTGAGTGTCGGGACTCGACCTGAAACGTCACCTATTCCTTTTCTCCAGATATGCTGTCTGACCCGCTGAGTTACTCCAGATTTTTGTGTCTACGGTTTAAACCTGCATCTGCAGTTCATTTCCTACACTATTCTTTTACTCACTCGTGGTGACTGAGATAACTTCCTGTGTGTCTACAAGTATGAACATTGAGCTTTTTGTTTGCATTGTCACGTGGGTTCATTGTTGTTGCATTGTCACGTGGGTTCATTGTTGTCCTTCCTAATTCATCTTGAGACAAATCAATCATTTGCAACTACAACATTAAACACAGAAAAATGAATTCATTTCTTTGAATATAAATTACTAAATAAATTAGTAAAATCAAGAAAGGAAGGAAGGAAAGCTTGCCAAGATTTTATTCATGATTGACAAAGTGAACAAGCAGCCTGCCCCCAACTCTCTGGACTTTGAGTTGGTGGAAGTATGTTGACGGAACTTGGCTGACAGTCCATCTAATTCGGTAGCAGCGTTTTGTCATGTTGGGAAATACCAGGCATGAATAACCTGTTTCACCAATTTAGAACAGTGAAAGATAACAAACAGCATGGGTGCAAATTCACTTCCTCCCACCTTGTAGCATGATCAGTACACATGGCAAGCTTTCCTTCCTTCCTTTCTTGATTTTACTAATTTATTTAGTAATTTATATTCAAAGAAATGAATTCATTTTTCTGTGTTTAATGTTGTAGTTGCAAATGATTGATTTGTCTCAAGGTTTTGGGTTTGACTCCCACTGCAAGAAGTTGTGCAAGCATTCCAGTTGACATTTTAGTTCAAATTGAGAGCTCCACAGTCAAATAAGACATTAAACCAAGGCCCCATCTTTCCTTATGAACAGACTTCAGAGATTCCATAAAACTACTTTAAAGAGGAGCTGAGGAGTTATCCTTGGTGTTTACCCATTATTTACCACAAAAACAATATCTTTAATATTGCCATTTGTGACGACTATCTGAGCGTGCATTGCCTGCTGTCTTTTCTGCATTGCACCAGATGCTGCATTTCAAAAGTAGCTCACTAGTTATGTGTTTTGGGATGAAGTTTGGGAAGGTGTTAGATAAGTGCAATGTTTTATGCAAAAAGTAAACTTGTTTCCTCACGTTATGAAGGAATAATTTCCAAATTGGTTGGATTATCTCCCACGCGCAAACATTGGCAGCACATGATCATTTTGTGAATTAAAAATAAACTTTTATTTGTAAAGCTCCTTTGAGGATTCCCCAAAAGGGTTTTTACAGTTTGATATACACTTCAAGTGCAATCACCTTTATAATATAACAAACACAGCAGTCAGTTTGTTCAACAGATTCTCAGAACCATAACTGTGATAACTATTAGGGTGATATGTGTTTGTGGTGTTGAGTAAAGACAGATCTGCAGATAATTAGACTTATAGATATCTCCAGTCCATCCAAAAGGCCAATTGGCCCATCAGGGCCTTTGTATCTCCAAAAAATGAGGTATATCTCTCCTTTTACCCTCAGTACACGGGCTTCAAAGTAAAGTAGCAGGTGTATCAGACCAACACCAGAGCATCAACTTTTACTTTAATGCTCGGGTCACTGAGGTGGGACCAAAATTTGACCTTTCAGAGGCAGACATGAGTATAAAATTACATTAGCTGAGGGAAACACTGAACTTTCACACATTCACATAAATTATCAAATGTATATCATTTACTTATTACTTGTACCTTTCCCAATTTTCTTTTGTTTTTTTAGGTGATGAAAGTTGGACACAGCACATCTCAAAATCTGCTGATCCCTGAAGGCGACTCCAATCACTGGAAACTTTAAAGTCAGTGACCGAAGGCTTCTGAAAGTGTCGAAAGTTACAATTGAGAGTAATTTGGCTGAGAGCCTTTTCTTAAAAAGAAAATAAGAAGTAGGCACCCGTCCGTTTAGAAATGGAGACCGTTTCTCAAGATTCCCAAATGGAATGCCAGATCTGCTTCAATTACTACAGCCCTCGTCGCCGCCCCAAGCTACTCGACTGCAAGCACACGTGCTGTTCTGTCTGCCTTCAACAGATGAGAAGCAGTCACAAGGAGCTGACGTGCCCCTGGTGCCGAAGTGTCACCAAGCTCTCCCCCAGCTTGTCTGTATCCCAGCTGCCGGATGACCCAGAAATAATTGCTGTGATCAGCATCCCTAATGCCTTGGACCGCACTCCAGTCTTCATCAGGCTCCCAAGCAGTGGTTGCTACATGGTACCCCTGACTGTTACCAAGGAGAGTGCTTTGTTGCCAGGAGAAGGGAGTTGTCGACTGTTGCCGGGAAACCAGCGGAAGACTGTGACTGCTGTTTTGATCCCTGAGGAGCAGCAGCAACAGCAACACCCATTGCAAGGCGGACCGAGGGAAGATGAGGAAGAGGAGGAAAGCAGGGAAGTTGTGAAGACCTCCACCTGTTCAGGTGTTTGCACTGTACTCCTTGTGGCTTGCGTCCTCCTATTCCTCCTCGGCATTGTACTGCATAACATGTCTTGCATATCAAAGCGATTCACTGCCATCTCTTGTGGCTGAAGTAACTGCTGATCTACAAGAGCTTTCAGAATTTACTAGTTTGCAAGATACCTGGACTATGGCTATACTGAGGAATGCAGCGCATTTAGTCTCTTGTGGCCTGGGCTTCAGAGCCATGCTGAGGAAGCTGAGCAAATGTATCAAACTAACAGGAATGATTCATTTGGGAAGTGATGAAAACCTAAGGTGTAATTTGATAGATCATGTGAAAACTGTATTTCTGGTGAATTTTAAAGAGGTTTTACAAATTAGTCAATACACACACAGAATTAATGGAAATTGATTCCTTTAATATCACATTGTATTTCTGAATTATTATTAACCTTAGTCTCCCTTTTAATGGGTAGTGCAATAATACTATTCATAGTGTAACATGAATCAGTCTACTGTAGGTATTGGTAAGCATCATTTTATACACTGTAACCTGTCAAAACCTGGGTTTTAATTGATTGTAGTCCATTGAGTTGCAGCAATCTTCCTCAGAAATAATGCTCATAGTTTTGTCACCATGAGGACAGGTTTTAGACAACTGTGCAGGTGTTTGTAAGTAGAATTGTAACCATCCTATTTGGAACTAAGTTGTATGAATTATTTTTTTTAAAAACATTTTTGGCAGGTTATTGGAATAAAGTTTTTATTTTATGTTTAGATTTGTATATACATGCATATAGGGCTTAAAGTCTAGTGCACACACATCTGCAGTGATACAAGGAACATAACATTATTTAATCCAGTCATCGCTGAATACGGTTTATCTTATTTGTGTGCAGGTGCTGACTAAAATGATTAGACATATTTTGCATTGTGGAACTGTATTGATGGATTACTTTAGTTCTCAGTTCATGACATAATGGTTCAGCTGTTTAGAAAGCGGTTAGGAAAGTGTGATAGGATATCATTTTATGTAGAGACAGTTTACAAATGAATAGTTAACTTTCTGAAATAGTTGAATTTTCAATTTAGTTTGTCTAACACATCATGTGGCGTAAGATGATTTTGCTGCGGGGCTCTAAGGTTACTATTTAGGGTTTTATACCATTTGACTAGATTTATTAAAATCACATGCCTTTTGGATGAACAAAATTTTACATTAAGAGAACAAACAAATTAAGTTACAATTGAAGATGTGATTTGGTGTCCTGCTGCGTACAGTCCTAGTTGAGAGGAAATATTAAACTTAATGGGATTGTAATGTGCTGTCAGACTTTGACAAGCAATATCATAATGGTGATGTTTGGTGATCCAGTTAACGTAGAGAAGGAAGAATGATCATTCATGACTTTAAATTATTTGTTTAAAATAAAGAGCAGTAATGGATGGAGCTTGGTTAAGTCATGATGGGATAATTGTCAGAATAGGTTCAAATTTGTATATGAAGTATAATTGCCTGTATGGTACTGTTTCTCTTTGGTACCAGAGATTGAAATCTTATTGTCCAACATTTTACACTGTCTTCCCTTTCAGTTTTGTAAATATTGGAATGAAATGTTGATTTTTTTCTTAGAAAGTATTATATCCAAATATCAAGTGATGTCTGTACTTTATATCTGTTTATTCTTCAGGATAATTTAATGTAAAGTTGTAATCATGGCATCAAAGGGAATGGAAGTCTCACTGACTTGTATCAGTTAGGCTGACGTGAATGGCGACATCTTCTCCCTCAGAAAACAGCTCTGGGTAATACAAATGAAAAATACTGTGCCTGCTGGAAATCTGTAATGGTGACATACTATTCTGCTGGCCAGGCAGCATCTGTTAAAAAAGAGTTAAACATGTCATGTCAATGCTCTTGTATCAGAAAAAATAATATTTGTTCCTATTTTCATGGGTGCGATCTGACCTGAATGTTTCCATCACTGATTAACAGACTGATAACATGCCTCTGCTAATATCCCATGATCACTGTTGCCTATACATGCTATTAAATAGTTCCGATTTTCCATAGATTATTTATTTTCAAACATGTCTTTGTGCCTAAGTATATTGGGTATATGAACTGCCAGTGTGTGCATATACCTGTGATGATCTGCAAAAGTAGTGGTTGGAAAGAATGGTGAAGCTGCTGTTTATAGTTGCTGACTGGTGTCTTTGTGCTTACTCTTTTGTAGAATAAAATATTGCATGAGGCTGCAATAGTTTTTTTTTTCTCATTGATATTTTTATGATGCAGTGTCCTGAACCTGCCTGTTGTTTATATGTGTTCATTTTAGTTTCATGATGATTGTAAGGAGTTCATTCATATGGTTTGAAATGGACCACCGTACTGTGATTCTGGTTGTATTGACAACACTATTCAACAGTTTATAATAAACTTTATAAATATTATCCAACTTACTTATTAAAGGAGCATACTCTTAAGCGCCATTACAGGAAAGCAATAATTGCTGGTATGATTTCATACTTTGCTAGATGTGCAAAAAGAGTTGTGATTTTACTTCGGAGTCACTTGAGTGACTACGTGAAGAAGCCCCGCCAGGCGCATGCGCGTCATTACGTCCGCGCATGTCGCACTGAACGGGCTGGAGGGCGCAGATCCACCAGCGGGTAAGTAGAAACTTTGCAGGTAAGTGTTTAAACAACTTTTCCTGCAGGGTATTTAGCTCCGTAAAGCTGGCTCGCGAAGTCAGTTGGAGTTGGAGATGGATCGGTCCGGACGGAGGGTGCGCTCTAAGCGTGTGTCCAGCGAAGAGTCGCATTCTCGATCGGGTCAGGAGATAACAACGGGTCCTCTGGTTCTGATACCGGGTGCCGTTTCACCGGTAGCGTCTGTTGAAAGTGGTTCCAGGACAGTGCCTGAAACTCAACATGCTGTGGCTGCTGAGAGTCACAGGAAGGCCAAAAGGAAAACCACCAGGCCAGTATTGTCTGATGACTGATGACGGTGGTGATTCTCCCCCAGTTAATAAAAAGATGTGGGGCAGAATGCAGCAAATGGAAAATATGCTCCAGGTTCTAATACAGTAAGGGGCTAAGGCCACAGTGATTCCTCAGGCAGTTCAGCAGCAGGGCCCTTATGAAGAGGATTACCTTGAATACCGCCGTGGGGAATTCCTTCCAGCGCCTATTATAGGACTGGGGGGTGCCTCCCTTGATTATCAAATGGGAGATGCGGGGCATGATGCAGCTGACCCTATGCCTGTTGTCCCTGCTTATGTGCAAACACCAGAGCACAAGAGCCTTGCTCCAGCTGTACAGGACATAGCAATGACTTTTGCTATTCCGGAGGGAACTGGTGAGGCGATGGAGGACTACCTAGCAACTAATATCAATTACTTAGTTTCTCACCAGCTACAACAATCGGTCATGCAAGAGACAAGTAATAAGTATAAAAACACCTGTAAGTGCTAATGGTGAACCCAGCTATATGTGCACCCATGAGTCCTTCCATGAGGGGGCAGGAGGCTCGTTATCAGCACGTCCTCAAATTGGTGGCGGCTACGATCACTGCATTTGGCACCATGGTCCGAGGGACCTTGTTAACTCAGTTACAAAAAGAAATGTTGGGTATGATCTGTAACGTCTTTTTCAAGATCAATTGCATTCGGAAAATTGCCATCAGGCCGACCCTGAACCAAAAATTTGCTGCGCTCTGTAAGGCGACCAACATCCAATCACCTGAACTCCTCTTTGGTTCTGATCTCGTAAAACAAATTTGGGATGTTGACGAGGAGGCGAAAACCATTGGGCTAATGAAGCCAGCCACAGCTAGCCAGTTTATTCGGAAGCCGGGGTCGTTTACCGGAGGTCGGATCCGGGTGCTGGGCCCAGCAGAGGGAGGCCAGGGTGGCAACAAGAGGTATCCACCACGTCAGGTTGCCTATAACCCCAACACGGCCAGCCAACAGTCTTCCAAACCACTGGCAGAGGTACAGGGACTTTGTGTTCAGGTTACAAATTCTGATGTGCAACCTCCTATTGGAGGTCGATTACAATTGTTTTATAAGCAATGGTGCTGTATAACGTCTGATATGTTTATACTAAATACTTGTTCTGGGTCCACCATTGAGTTTATCTCAGGGATAGATCTACAGCATAAGCCTTGTAAAGTGTTGGTGTTTTCTGTTCAGGAGACTGAGCAAGTCAATGTGGAGATTCAGAATTTGTCCCATAAAGGGGTGATTGAAAAATATATGGCCACCATTGATTTACAAGATGCTTATTATTCGGTGCCAATTCAGGTTGATTATCGCAGGTACTTGACATTTAATTGGATGGGGCAGCTGTGGCAATATAGAGTATATAGAACACCTCATATTCCGCTTGGGGAGTCTGCATCCTCTGGGCTTGAACATTGAATTTTCTCAATTCTGTTAACCCTTGCTGTCTCCTCCCCTTCCCACCTCAGCCCTCGGGCCCTGGCATTCCCTCTTATCTTCCTCCCCCACCCTAGTCGCACTAGCTTCTCATTTTCACACCACAAACAGCTTACAATGGCTTGTTCCCTTTATCATCGATACTTTTTTGCATATCTTTCATTCATTGTTCTTTATCTCTCCACATCACCGTCTATATCTCTCGTTTCCCTGATCCCTGACCAGTCTGAAGAAGGATCTTGACCCGAAACGTCGCCTATCTCCTTCGCTCAGATGCTGCTGCATCCGCTGAGTTTCTCCAGCCTTTTGTGTACCCTAAAGTATTGCCTAATGGATTAAGTTCTGCACCTAGGTTATTTACTAAATTGGTGAAACCTGTGCTGGGGCAATTGAGGGCCCACAATCACATTGTCATGGCCTATTTAGATGATATCTTAATTGTCGGCAACACTAAAGAGTCAGCTGAAAACTCGGTTACAACAACCAAGAATCTCTTTGAATCATTGGGATTTTTGGTCCATCCACTTAAGTCCAAGTTACAGCCAACCCAACAGATTGAGTATTTGGCTTCTTGATTCAGTTCATATGACAGTTACATTACCAGCAGCCAAGGTAGTAGATATTGTTAGTCTCTATTGGTATTATACAAAACCTTTATCCTTCCATCCGAGACGTTGCAAAGGTCATTGGGAAATTTGTAGCAGCCTTTCCTGCAGTACAATTCGGGCCTTTGCATTATCAACATTTGCAAAGAGCAAGAGAACAAGCATTGAAACACAATGCAGGCCTTTTTGATCGGGTTATGCAGTTACCCACCACGGCTCTGGCAGAATTGCAGTGGTGGATTGTTCATGTTAACCAAGCCACCAATCACATTTTGGTGGACGATCCTTCAGTGATTTTACAGACTGATGTTAGCGCTCTCGGATGGGGGGCTACAGACACAGAGTCTAGCTGTGGGGGTAGATGGACTGAGCAAGAGGACTTGCTTCTTCACACACATGGTATTAATTATCTGGAATTATTGGGCGCTTTTTATGGGTTAAAAGCATATTTCTCCACAATGCCCCAGCACACGTTCAACTCCAGATTGATAACACCACAGCTGTGGCATATATTAATCATATGGGAGGAGCTAGATCTGTGTTATGTGATAACTTGGCTAATACCATCTGGCATTGGTGTATTTGATGGAACATCTGGGTTTCGGCCATCTATCTACCAGGTATAGATAATGTGGTAGCAGACCTTAGGTCAAGAAAGTTTAATGACAATATAGAATGGATGTTGAATGTCAGCATATTTCAAACCATTGTTACTAGATTAGGATTGCCAGATGTTGATCTCTTTGCCTCCCGACTGAATCACCAGTTGCCTAAATATGTCTCCTGGGAGCCAGATCCAGGTGCAGTAGCTGTGGATGCGTTCTCGTTACACTGGGGACACTCATTCTTTTATGCGTTTCCTCCATTCTGCCTGATTGCGAAATGTCTCACCAAAATAGAGCGTGACTCTGCCACAGGAGTTTTGGTGGTCCCAGATTGGCCAACACAATCATGGTTCTCATTGGTACTGAGAATGATGGCACAGCCATTCATGAGGATTCCTAGCGGCAGTAATTTGTTGGTGCATCCGGTTACAGGAGAAAGTCACCCATTACATGACCGTATCAATTTGTTGGTCTGCAGGTTCTGACCAGACCATTCCAAGGGCTTGGATTATTGAACAGGACCATGGAGGTTATGCCTGCAGGCTGGAGAACTAGCACTAAAAACCAATACCTCGTGCACATTAAGAAATGGGAACTGTTCTGTGTACAATCTAATATATTGTACGATACTGCTAGCATACGTGATGTGTTGGAGTTCCTTGCTAATTTGCATTTTGATGAGCACCTTAGTTGCAGTGCTATTAACACTGCTCGCAGTGCTTTGTCCTCTTATGTAGGGCAGTCCTCAGCACCACAACCTATCGGGTCTCATCAATTGGTATCCCGGTTTATGAGAGGAATTTTTAACAAAAACCCTCCTCAACCCAGATACATAGCAATCTGGGTTATCAGTATAGTTCTCACACTGCTTCGGCAATGGGCTCCAATTGCATCATTATCTTTGCAAAAATTGACTCTTAAAGTGGTTATGTTAATGGCATTGGTTTCAGCATAACGTGTACAAACATTGCACTTGTTAAGAATAGATTATATGCATTTCTCTCAAGATGATATTACATTTTATGTCTGTGCTTTAATCCAACAAAGTAGACCAGGAAGGTCAGGAATCAAGGTGACGTTTAAAGCATATCCTGACCAACTGTTATGTGTAGTTAAACATTTAACCCAATATATTGCGTTAACAAGGAGTCTGAGAGGTTCTGAGACAGGACTGCTCATTAGTCACAAAAAGCCATATAAGCAAGTGTCAGTACAAACTATTTCTAGATGGTTGAAACAGGTTCTCAGTTCTGCGGGAATCGACACTGATGTGTTTAAATCTCACTCCACCAGGGTGGCGTCTACATCCGCGGCGAAGGCTCAGGACGTGCCGCTAGACCAAATCCTCGCGGCCGCAGGATGATCTAGAGAGGCACCTTTTTCTCGTTTTTATGATAAACCTGTTCAGGCAGTGCCACGATTTGGGCCTGATGTTTTGGGTTCCATTTAATTTTATTGCTTTGTTTATATCAATTATTGTTTGTAATTTCCCCCTGGGACAGAGGGGTCATTACTCTGTTTGTTATTATTAAAATCGTTATTGAATTATTCATGCAATGTTCAATATCTTCTTTATTTTACTACTGTGTCAACCGAAGCAGCTTGTCGTATCGAGTGCATCTGTGGCATGCAAACACAGAGCTTTGAAATCTTCACGTAGTCACTCACGTGACTCCGAAGTAAAATAGTAAGATTAAATGAGAACTTACCAGTTCGAAGTTTGATCCTTATTTTATGAGGAGTGACGTTGAGGGATTACGTGCCCTCTGCTCCCACCCTCATAATGTAAGAGATCATCTGGTAGTTCTAGTCTAACAACGAGCCTTACTATGTTACTTCGGCTATTTGTTTTCTGTGTTTTCACGCCGCTGCTTTGAAGTATGACGCGCATGCGCCTGGCGGGGCTTCTTCACATAATCCCTCAACGTCACTCCTCATAAAATAAGGATCAAACTTTGAACTGGTAAATTCTCATTTAATCTTACTATTATTTCTTACTTGTTATTGCCAGGGCCTCAGATGGCAATCACTGCTAATCTTGAGGCAAGTTCCCATAAAGGTTTAATGATAGGAGGTTCCCTTTTGCTGACACCTGTCAGATTCAGACAGCAGTTCAATGTGATCACTGGCATCTTATCCCTGAGCTGCTAATCACGTTAAAGAATGTCATCAAACCAGGAGGGTGGAGCTCGATTTCAAATACCTTTCCTATATGTTTTATAGAGTGTTAAATAAAGACTGAAACATATACAAACATGCAAGTCTTCAAGTTGAAATGTCATAAATTAACTCCTTTAAAGTTGTTTTAATGTTACTTTAGCTATTTATCAGGGAATTACATTTTACATAAAGTACATATTTCAGGGCTAAAGGGTTTATACACAATAATTACAGTTAGGCACAATCTTTAATACCTGGTTAGAATTCATTTGACATGCTATGTACCCTCTCCCTCCACCAAAGTCACATTTGCAAGATGGGTAAGTGGACCTCTCAAATCTGTGACCTCTAATAGGACCTCTCAAATCTGTGACCTCCATGATTAATAATGAGGCGGTCAGGAGGATCATGAAACACTAGCATCTGTAGATGCTTCTCTTCGCTGCACATCATCCTGACTTGGAACTATCTTACCATTATTGTTGTTGAGCCTAACTCCTGGAATTCTGCACCAAACCTTAATCAGAAGGTTGTACCTTAATCAGGCAGCTCGCCGTTGCTACCTTAACAGTACTTGTGGATGAGCTGCAAATGCTGGTCAATGTTATCCACATTTGTAAATGAAAAGAATACAACAGAGATAATATTTTCAGAGTATTTTGTCGTAATGCTTCAAATTAGAAAGTAAAATGCTGCACAAGATACATGAGCAGATGAGAGAAATATGTCTTTATTTAATTATTACATTTATTCTGTGTCGTTCATGCCTCAATCATAATGCCCCAAAGAGTGCTAAAACCAATAAACTACTTTATTAATAATTATTCATTAGTAATAAGGTCATTTTTATGACTTGGGAAACATTGACAGCAGTCAAATCTCAACCTGAAGCGTCACCTCTCCATGTTGTCCAGAGATGCTGCCTGACCCACAGTTACTCGAGAGATAAACACAAAGTTCTGGAGTAACTTAACAGGTCAGGCAGCATTCTTGGGGGAAAAGAAGGGTGATGTTTCAGGTGAGGACACTTCTTCAGACTCCAGCACTTAAACCCCTGTCCCACGGTACAAGTTCATTCCAAGAGTTCTCCAGAGTTTGCCCTTATTCGGAGATTGATGGTAATGGCCACTCGTCGGTACTCGGGGCTCTCGTGGACATTTTTCATTATGTTGAAAAATCTTCACGAGTCTTCCCGTGCTTACCTGCTGTTAACGAGTCTTCCCGAGTACCTGCCGTTAGCGTTAAGAGACGTCCCCGAGTTCCGACGTACCCGCTACGTTCATTCTCCATGCTTACCATGAATTTGATTTTTTTAAACTCGGGAGAGCTCTTGGAATGAACTCGCACCGGGGGTCAGGGCTATTAGTGTATTTTTCTGCAGTGAAATTCCACATCATTTTGCTGATGTAAAGATGACTAAGTATTTTGTTCATTACTAAATTCAGGCTAATGTATTGCAATAATCTTTCATCAGGTGTTTGACCAAGGAGGATTTCTGAGGTACAAAATCTAGACTAATGGACTTTAAAAAAAATCAGGATAATTAAATAATAATTTAACATGCAATACAAAGTCACTCTGGTTACCTGGAGAGGGAAACTGAGTTTGCAATTAAATAATTATCTCCAGTTAGGCAATGGGGAATGCAACTGAATGCACTGGAAAGTTGGTTTTTAACCTACTTTGGAGAATTTAATCTTTACATGAATCACTCTGAACATTTTTCCATTAAACTACCTATTCTGGTTGGACTTTTTTAGTGGTGGAAGAAAATTGGAAAGAATAGCGAGAACCTTTCTGCATTTAATTGTGAGCATTAATGAATATTGCTCGTTGACGATTTCTTAGCGAGCTGAACTGAAAATAAGGATGGAAAAATTGTTATGCTGTATCTTTTCCTCCAATGAGAAGCAGGCAGCCAAATTTAAAGTGTACCCCCCTGTGAAACAAGTTTTTAGTCTTTTAAATTGAAACAAATTGATGGGTTTGTAATCTTTGTTATACATCAAATTGTTTAAATATAAAATATTTGCACACTGGACTAATGCCCATCTTTGCTTTTCAATCATCCTTGGGTTTCCCTCAACAAGATGTAACGAGCTGATCAAATGCATCTATTTCATTGACTACGTTTCTATTCTCATCCACCTCCTTCCCACCTAGAGCAAAGACAGGGTTCTCCTTGTCTTCCTGAACATTACATCAGATTCTACATTTAATGGAACATCCTCTATAATTTGCACCTCAAAGAGATGCCCATTCCCGCCCCTTTCATCAGTCCAATGGGTTTGTTCTCTGCACAACCCTGGTTTTTCCTTCTATCTACTACTTACTAGCACCTTCCCATGTAATGGCAGGGGATTAAATTGTTTTTCTACCTCTTTCTCCCATCTTTAGTGTCAAATACTCCCTCTTGATGAAGTAGCGATTCACTTGCATTTCCTCCAATTTTAAGTAGTGTATTTGGTGTCAATGTCAGTAAGACCAAGGAACCTATTGTGGACTTTGGAAGAGGAAGGATGAGGACCCACAAACCTGTCTATATCGACGGGACATTCAAAAGCTTCAAATTCTTGGGTGTGCATATTTCTGAAGATCTTTCCTGGACCCAGCACATTGATGCAGTAATAAAGAAAACCCATCAACGCCTCTACTTCCTGAGAAGATTGCAGAGATTCGATATGTCAGAGCGGATTCTCTTCAATTTCTACAGGTGTACAGTAGAGAGCATATTGACTGGTTGCATCACGACCTGGTTCGGCACCTTGAATGCCCAGGAGTGAAGAAGACTGCAAAAAAGTTGTGGACCCAGTCCATCACGGGTTCTGACCTTCCCACCATCTTAGGGATTCACCGGTGTCGCTGCCTCAAAAAGGCAGCCAGCATCATCAGAAACCCACACCACCCTGGCCACACACACATTTCACGCTGGCCATCGGGAAGATAGTACAGGAGCCTGAAAACTATAGCGTCCATGTTCAGGAGCAGTTTTTTTCCCTTCAACCATCAGGCTATTAAACACAACAACCTCAAATAAGCTCTGAACTGTATTGACTGTTATTGTTAGTATTGCACTATTATTGTTTGTTTGTTATATATATGTACGTATGTGTGTGTATGTATATACGTAACTTTATTTTCTCATCTATCATATTATTTACAGTGTGCTATGTTTATATATTCTGTTGACCTGCTGCAAGTAAGAATTTCATTGTTCTATCTGGGACATATGACAATAAAACACTCTTGCCTCTTGACTCATAATATGGTCTCCACAGCAATCCAAAAATTGCTTTGGACAATGCATCCATTCAGTCTGCAAGGCTAACCCTTAGCTTCCAATTATGTGTCCCTTTAATTAAATTCTCTATCCCAATCTCTGCCTCGGTTTCTTAACTTGTTTCAACAAAGCCCAAAATAATCCTAAGGCATATAATTGCATCTTGCATCTTGGCACGCTATAGCTGTCAGACCTCAGCACTGAATTCAAGAATTTCAGATAACCTACCTTTCCAGTTTGTGTCAGAACTACCCACATGTTATGTTTTGTATCTCACAGTTCCAGTATTTGTTTTTTCCTCTTGTCTTGATTCTTATTGGTCTCTCTTACCTTTCCTTCAGGCAGATCATCAATTGTGATGTTTTCTCCACCCTCTCTCATTAAAATTACCTGTTCACCCAGTCTATTCGACGAGAACAACAGAGGAACAGGCACTTTGGTACACAATACCTGTGCCAAACATGATGTCAAGATAAATTAATCTCATCTGTTTGCGTGCGCTCCATATCCCTCCCTTCCTTACATATGTTTGCACCTATGTACCTAAAAGCCTCTTACTCTGCTCCTTCACAGGCAATCCTTTTGTTTTATCCTCCATTTCCATTTCTCTGCAACCACACATGTTTGTTCTCTAACTTTTCTTTGTTCTCATGAAAGGTTTTCTTTTTCTGATTGTCCTACCATTAACTGTTTTTATTCGCCTAATCTGATGTGTGAGGATTTCCACGTGTTTCACAACTATACACTTATAAATGCGTGGAATTCTTCACACATTTCAGTGGTCTGTGGGTGGTGCATTGATCCAAGTGATCATTTGATAGCAGAAAATGTCATAGCTGTTAACAGGATATTAATCAGAACTACTGGGCTCAATCAGTCTTGTTTTTTGCAATCCTGACAAAAAATTGGAGATCTATCCGACAGCTTTGCTCATTCTCCTGCATTGCATTAACATTTTGCTTAGTGCCTTCAAGCCACATAGTGTTCTTAATGTTCTTATATTTGCAAATAAAACCAACAGTATTAGCCAATGTAATGTATTACTGTAGTTCAATGGTCATACTCTTTATCTTTTAATCAGGAAACCATTGTAGTTCACCCCCATAGGTTTTATGCATATAAGGCGATGCTATGATATTGGAGCAAATATTATTTTAAGCTATGCACCTACCTGCCTATTCATCAAGGCAAAGGCCCTTGGGCATCTTTTCAAAAAAACAAGTAGAGTGTTTGAGTGACATTCTTTCATCACCATGTGATTTAATTACCATTCTCTTCATTGCATACACATTTGCTGCCAGATTAGCCTGAACAAAAACTATCCCAGCCTTATTAAATTTTATTTATTTTTCTGATTTTTAAACTCTTTTGGATATCTAAAGCCTCAAAGGTGCTACATCAAACAAAAACTGTTATTAAGCTCAGCTGTTGGCCAAAGATCATTTTAATTGAAGCAGCATTACTTATGGAGTATTGCTTTTATTTTAACATCCATCCTAATTCTGTATGGGTTTTTGCATCATCTGCAAGTTTCAACGCGTCTGTGTTCTGTAACTCTGACAGAGCTCATCTCACCCCAAAACATGCCAAATGAGAAAGTTTAACATCTTGAAAGAAAAGAGAAATCTTGCTTCTTTACACCACCCTTATTATTCCTGCTATGGCATTGTACTTTATGGCTATTAGATACCTTCAGGGAACACTATCAATAATAATATAAGAAACATAGCAGCCAATTGTTAGTCTGCAGGTTCCTATATGTGATAGCAGCAGCTAATGATATTAATTGAAGGATCAAAACTAGCTTGTATACTGGAGATAACTCACCTGCCACACTTTAACATTACCTCAAGAGGTATTCAAGCACCTTTGAGAGTGTAGTTGGGAACTTTGTTTAATGGGTCATCAGATAGAAGGCACCACTAATAATGCAGTACTTCCACACCTATGCCGGGAATGTCAGTATGGAGCTGTTGGTACTTGTTTCCAGAGCCAGGGTTGGACCCAAAACTTTATGACTTAGAGGAATGGAAGCTGCAAACTATGCTGTGGCTGAAAGCCTGTAGGGTTACTGGTCATTTCTCAAAATGAAACAATCCAGATGCCATGTTCCATTGCACGTGCAGGCAAAACCAAAACATTCTGTTCTTCCTATTGGGAGAAAAGCATGTTATGACCTCACACTAAAATGGCCATAGCTGACCATCCACTTCAATACCTATTCCTGCTTTCGGACAAACCCCTGCTTTCTCCTCATTCCCTTTGATGCCACTTTCAGAATCCAGAAGCCTGTCTATCTTCTCTAGCTAAACTACTTGGGCATATTTCATGAAAAACCCTCTGTGATAGTGAATGCCACAGGTTCACCACCCCCGATCAGATTTGTTTCTCCTCAGCTCACCCCTATAACCTCAGACTGTGCCTTCTTGATCTAACCATCCTAGGTAGGGCTTCATGCAACCAGGATTTTGCTTTAGTTCACTGGTGTACAAGAACACCAGAATTCTTATTTGGATATCGAAACTTCTCAAATGAACGCTCACCTGCATTCATGTTATACAGCATTTGTCATGATGTTACCAACTTGCTTAATCTGTCTAAATCACCTTGAGGCCTCTCCATATCTTCCTTACTTCACATCTAACGAGTTTAAAGCCACTGGTAAACTCTGAAGTGGATGTAGAAATTGAATTCTGCTAATTCAGTTTAAAACAAAAAAAGCTAGTCTTTGTGATGATGACCACTAATCATTCAGTTTGTCATTAAACAATCTGGTTCACCAGTACCTGTTTAGAGGTGATCTTACCTGGTTTAGATCATATGTGACTCCAATAGACACTAGACAACAGACGCAGGAGTAGGCCATTCGGCCCTTCGAGGCAGCATCACAATTCAATATGATCATGGCTGATCATCCACAATCAGTATCCTGTTCCTGCCTTCTCACAAAACCCCCTGACTCCGCTATCTTTAAGAGCTCTATCTAAGTCTCTCTTGAAAGCATCCAGAGAATTGGCCTCCACTGCCTTCTGAGGCAGAGAATTCCACAGATTCACAACTCTGGGTGAAAAACCTTTTCCTCATCTCCGTTCTAAATGGCCTACCCCTAATTCTTAAACTGTGGCCCCCTGGTTCTGGATTCCCACAACATCAGGAACACGTTTCCCGGCTCTAGTGAGCCCAATCCCTTAATCTTATATGTTTCAATAAGATCCCCTCTCATCCTTCTAAATTCCAGACAGGCACGTGCTGTGAGTAATTATTCACGGTAAGCACTCAGTCGGCTTTAAAAAAAAATTTAAACCGCGCATGGGCAGATTGTTCTCTCCGTAAAAATAAAAAATAAAAATAAAAACAGTAACTATTCAATTTGCCTATGGCTTCCTAGTCTGCTTTATTCTGAATTACTGAATGGGTGGGGGGGTGAAGGGTGATGGCAGGTGGAGAGATGGTGGAAAAAACGGGAGTACAGGGAAAAGTTGAATCAGTTGTCATCTAATTGAATGACAACACTTGTTCAAGGGACCAATTGGGGGGAGAGGTACTTTCACAGCGTGTAGAGAGTCTGTGCTAGGCGTGAAGTTGTGGGGAGGGCAGGAGTGTTGAGAAGGAGTGGGTCAGGGATAATGCCAGTAACTCACTCACGCACCGCTGCCTCAGCGCTCCGGGCGTGAAGCCACCGCACTGTAGCCGGGGATAGAAGCAGCTTGGTAAGCTGCAAGCGGCCGCCAGGACCCGACAGCAGACAGGCCGCCACTTCAGCCCCTTCTGCGGGCCCGCTCACCTCTGGCAGTGCACTCCGTCTGAACACCTCTCACCTGCCGCTCGCCGACTTCGCTCATGTCAGCCGCTTTCCGCAAATCCTTAATTTCCCAGCGCTGTCGGAATTTAAGGACATGAGTGAGGCCAGCGAACGGCAGGTGAGAGGTTTTTAGACGGAGAGCTACCAGAGGTGAGCAGGGGCCTGGCAGAAGGAGCTAAGGTGGCGGCCGGTTCCGCTGTCCGGCCTGGCGGCTGCTCAGCCACCCGATCTACTTACCTCCCCCCCCCCCCCCCGCCTCAATGCGGTGGCATTGCACATCTCCTTGCAAGGTGCGTCGCAAGTGGCATTATCTCGATCCCCTCCTTCAAAACATTCGTGCCCTCCCCGGGCCAGACTCCCCAAACGCTGTGAAAGGAGATCTCCCCCCCCACCCCCACACCCCAGGAAATACAGTATTTAAAAACATCACCAAGAAATGTGCTTACCACATTATTGGTACACGAGCTCCAGTCTTCATTCCCAGTTTCCTAAGATACATTAAAAATAATGCCGATCCATATTTGAAAACCCCGCCAAGAAACTAGCGCTGCGCATGCGCAGTGCTGCAAAGGCAGAATTTCAGCTGCCTTCAGCCCCGCTTGAAATTGATGGCTTGAAGCAGCGGCGACGGCACGTGGGCTGCAGAGGCCATCCCGTGTTACAAGCGCTGCGGATGAAAGGCACGGAGAATAGAAACATAGAAAAATAGATGCAGAAGTAGGCCATTCGGCCCTTCGAGCCTGCACCACCGTTCAATATGATCATGGCTGATCATTCAACTCAGTATCCCGTACCTGCCTTCTCTCCATACCCCCTGATCCCTTTAGCCACAACATAGAAACATAGAAACATAGAAACATAGAAACATAGAACACAAGAGCCACATCCAACTCCCTCTTGAATATAGCCAATGAACTGGCCTCAACGACCTGTGACAGAGAATTCCAGAGACTCACCACTCTATGTATAAATAATGTTTTCCTCATCTCAGTCCTAAAGGAATTCCCCCTTATCCTTAGACTGTGACCTCTTGTTCTGGACTCCCCCAACATTGGGAACAATCTTCCTGCATCTAGCTTGTCCAACCCCTTAAGAATTTTGTAAGTTTCTATAAGATCCCCCCTCACTCTTCTAAATTCCAGTGAGTACAAGCCGAGTCTATCCAGTCTTTCTTCATATGGAAGTCCCGACATCCCAGGAATCAGTCTGGTGAACCTTCTCTGAACCCCCTCTATGGCAAGAATGTCTTTCCTCAGATTTGGAGACCAAAACTGTACGCAATACTCCAGGTGTGGTCTCACCAAAACCATATAACCATATAACAATTACAGCAAGGAGACAGGCCCTCTCGGCCCTTCCAGTCCGTGCCGACCATTTGTTTTCCCCTAGTCCCATCTACCTGCACTCAGACCATACCCCTCCATTCCCTTCACGTCCATATACCTATCCACTTTACTTTTAAATGTTAAAATCGATCCTGCCTCCACCACCTCTGCTGGAAGCTCATTCCACACAGCCACCACCCTCTGAGTAAAGAAGTTCCCCCTCACGTTACCCCTAAACTTCTGTCCCTTAATTCTCATGTCAAAAACCCTGTACAACTTCAGTAGAACCACCCTGCTCCCATACTCAAATCCTTTCGCTATGAATGCTAACATACCATTTGCTTTCTGCACTGCCTGCTGCACCTGCATGCCTACTTTCAATGACTGGTGTACCATGACACCCAGGTCTCGTTGCATCTCCCCTTTTCCTAATCTGCCACCATTCAGATAATAGTCTACCCTCCTGTTTTTGCCACCAAAGTGGATAACCTCACAATTATCCACATTATACTGCATCTGCTGTGCATTTGCCCATTCACTCAGCCTGTCCAAATCACCCTACAGCTTCCCAGCATCCTCCTCACACCTAACTATACCCCCCCAGCTTGGTGTCATCTGCAAATTTGGAGATGTTGCATTCAATTCCCTCGTCCAAATCATTAATGTATATTGTAAATAGCTGGGGTCCCAGCACTACTCACTGCCTGCCATTCTGAAAAGGACCCGTTTACTCCTACCCTTTCCTTCCTGTCTGCCAGCCAGTTCTCTATCCACATCATTATTGAACCACCGTGCGCTTTAAGTTTATATACTAATCTCTTATGTGGGACCTTGTCGAAAGCCTTCTGAAAGTCCAGATATAACACATCCACTGGTCCTCCCTTATCCACTCTACTAGTTACATCCTCAAAAAATTCTATAAGATTCATCAGACATGATTTACCTTTTGTAAATCCATGCTGACTTTGTCCAATGATTTCACCACTTTCCAAATGCGCTGCTATCCCATCTTTAATAACTGACTCGAGCAGTTTCCCCACTACCGATGTTACACTAACTGGTCTGTAAATCCCTGCTTTCTCTCTCCCTCCTTTTTTAAAAAGTGGGGTTATATTTGCTATCCTCCAATCCTCAGGAACTACTCCAGAATCTAAGGAGTTTTGAAAAAATATCACTAATGCATCCACTATTTCCGTGGCTACCTCCTTGAGCACTCTGGGATGCAGACCATCTGGCCCTGGGGATTTATCGGCCTTTAATCCGTTCAATTTATCCAACACCACTTCCCGGCTAACCTGGATTTCACTCAGTTCCGCCATCTTATTTGACCTCCGGTCCACTGCTATTTCCGGCAGATTATTTATGTCTTCCTTAGTGAAGACAGAACCAAAGTAGTTATTCAATTGGTCTGCCATGTCCTTGTTCCCCATGATCAATTCACCTGCTTCTGACTGCAAGGGACCAACATTTGTTCTAACTAGTCTCTTTCTCTTCACATATCTATAAAAATGTTTACAGTCAGTTTTTATGTTCCCTGCCAGTTTCCTTTCGTAATCTATTTTCCCTTTCCTAATTAAGCCCTTTGTCCTCCTCTGCTAGATTCTGAATTTCTCCCAGTCCTCCGGTAGTCTACCTTTTTTGGCCAATTTGTATGCCTCATCTTTTGTTTTTATACTATCCCTGATTTCCGTCGTTATCCACGGATGCACCACCTTCCCTGATTTATTCTTTTGCCAAACTGGTATGAACAATTTTTGTACTTCATCCATGCAGTCTTTAAATACCTTCCATTGCACATCCACTGTCAACTTTAAGACTCCCCTGCCACTCTATCTTGGCCAATTCACGGCTCATACCTTCAGTTACCTTTGTTTAAGTTCAGAACCCTTGTTTCTGACTTAATTATGTCACTCTCCATCCTAATGAAAAACTCAATCATATTATGGTCACTCTTGCCCAAGGGGCCAAGCACAACAAGACTGCTAACTAACCCTTCCTCATTACTCAATACCCAGTCTAGAATAGCCTGCTCTCTCGTTGGTTCCTCCACATGCTGGTTTAGAAAACTATCCTGCATACATTCCAATAAATCGTCTTCCTTGGCACTCCTGCCAAATTGATTCACCCAATCTGTATGCAGATTGAAGTCACCCATTATAGCTGTGTTACCCTTGTTGCACGCACTTCTAGTTTCCTGTTTGATGCCATCCCCAACTCCAATACTACTGTTAGGTGGCCTGTACACAACTCCCACTAGCGTTTTCTGCCCCTTAGAGTTTTGTAGCTCTACCCATATCGATTCCACATCCTCCATGCTAATGTCCTTCCTTTCTATTGCGTTAATCTCCTCTCTCACCAGCAACGCTACCCCACCTCCTTTTCCTTTCCGTCTATCCCTCCTTAATATTGTATATCCCTGGATGTTCAGCTCCCAGCCTTGGTCACCCTGGAGCCATGTCTCCTTGATCCCAACTATAGCATAGTCACAAATGCACCTCACATTGAGACACAAAGCCTTCAGGCTTGTTTTTACAACACTTTTACCCTTTATACAATTATGTTGACAAGTGGCCCCTTTTGATTTTTTTCCTGGATTTGTCTGCCAGCCACTATTAATTTTTACCTTGCTACCACTTGCTTCTATTGTCATTTTATACCCCCCTGTTACGACTCCCGAATGCAGGTACTTCAGAGCCGCGTAACATAGTCAAAAACCAGGTTCAAGTTCAAGAAAATAGTATTTTATTTAGTTAAAACCCAAACCTGATTCAAACAACCCAGTCAAGAACAAGAATAAACTGATAAACAAAGATAACAGTGCTCCAGCCAGCCTCGCAATGGGCCGTCGAACTAGAGTCTCTAACCTGCCTAAATGGAAATAACCCTGAAAAAAATACACGAAAACCCTCAGGTCAGCCCTTATCCGTCCCGATTCAATATTAATTGACAAATGTAGGTAATAATACACAAAGTTCTATGCCATGTGGCCAGGCCTCCTGCAGCTCACACCAGCAACCTGCTCACGAGTCAGGGTCGACGAAGAGAGAGAGAGAGTTCTGGGAGACTCCTGGTATTTAAGCTTTCGATGAGTCACCCGTCACCTGATGCAGCTTGGCCAATCGGGTACAGGAGCCCTTAACCCCTTGATTCCTGACTCCCAGCCACGGGGACTGCACTCAGGAGAGAAACAAAAGAGTTAAGTACATAGCATTCACCAGAGGGGGGGGGGGGAGAAAGTACCTAACACCCCTGTACATGTTGGGTCTGAGTGCTGCCCTTCTCTGTCTCCTAGCTATCTCTATTTGAGTCGCTCCCCCAACCTATCTAGTTTAAAGTCCCCCCAGTAGCCTTTGCAAATTTCCCCGCCAAGATACTGGTCCCCCTTGGGTTCAAGTGCAATCTGTCCATTTTATACAGGTCACTCCTTCCCCGAAAGAGGTTCCAATGATTCAGAAACTTGAATCCCTGCCCTCCACACCAGTCCTTCAGCCACGCGTTTATCCTCCACCTTGCTCCATTCCTACTCTCACTGTCGCGTGGCACAGGAAGTAGTCCTGAGATTGTTATCTTTGTGGTCCTTTTCCATAGCTCTCTTACTCCCTAAATTCTCCTTTTAGGACATCTTCTCTTTTTTTACCTATGTCATTGGTACCAATATGTACCACAACCTGAGGCTCCTCTCCCTCCCTTTTCAGGATATCTTGGACACGTTCAGACAAATCCCGGACCCTGGCACCAAGGAGGCAAACTACCATCCGGGTCTCCGGACTGCGTCCACAGAATCGCCAATCTGACCCCCTAACTATGGAGTCCCCTATTACTAATGCCCTCCTCTTCTTTTCCTTATGCTTCTGAGCATCAGGGCCGGTCCCTGTACCGGAGGCCCGGTCGCTGTTGCTACCCCCAGTTAGGCTGTCCACCCCAACAGCACTCAAACTGTTACATATTTTCAAGGTGTACAGTCACAGGGGTACTCTCTAGCCCCTGCCTCTGCCCCTTGCCCTTCCTAACTGTGACCCACTTGTCTGCCTCCTGTGGTTTTGGAGTGACTACCTCCCTGTAGCTCCTCTCTATGACCTCCTCACTCTCCCTGACCAGACGGAGGTCATTGAGCTGCTGCTCCAGATTCCTAACACAGTCCTTTAGGAGCCCCATCTCGACACACCTGGCACTGATGTGGATGTCTGGAGGGCTATCAGATTCCCTGACCTCCCACATCTGACATCCACAACAGTACACTGCCCTGGCCTTCATACTCCCCCCTTACACAGGATACAATATCAACACAATACAAAGTACACAACAAACTGCTGGAATCTGACTGCCAATCAGCTGCTTACCCTCGTCCACTTCCCACCAATCAGCGGCTTCCTCACAAAAACCACTTCTCCGAATGGAACGTTATGGATTTCGGTAAAAACAAGCCCCGCGCTGGATTTTTAAGCTTACCGGTCGGGTGTCGCTCCTCCCCCTCCTTATCTTCCAACGGCTCCTGTGGGCCTCTGAAAAAACAAGCCCCGCGCTGGATTTTTAAGCTTACCGGTCGGGTGTCGCTCCTCCACCTCCTTCTCTTCCAACGGCTCCTGTGGGCCTCTCTTAGGAGAACGATCTCTTAGATAGGCATAATTCTCCCATGCCTTTACTATTTATATTTAGTAATTACTATGTTATAATTTTTGTCAGGGTAGGCACTGCCTAACTTGCCTACCCTGACGGCACGTGCCTGATTCCAGAGTATACAAGCCCAGTCTATCAAGATATGACAGTCCCGCCATCCCGGGAATTAACCTTGTGAACCTTTGCTGCACTCCCTCAATAGCAAGAATGTCCTTCCTCAAATTTGGAGACCAAAACTGCGCATAATACTCCAGGTGTGGTCTCACTTGGGCCCAGTAGAACTGCAGATTGACCTCTTTGCTCCTATACTCAACTCTTGTTATGAAGGCCAACATGCCATTTGCTTTCTTCAATGCCTGCTGTACCTGCATGTTTACTTTCAGTGACTGATGAACAAGGACCCCAGATCTTGTTGTACTTCCCCTTTTTTCCAACTTGACACCATTCAGATAATAATCTGTCTTCCTGTTTTTGCCTCCAGACCAATTTGGCTCTTGATATTTTGCAGTGAGCCATTCAGTGACATTTATGGATGTGCAATGATTGCTGAGCCTACCAGCAATGTCAATATGCAGAGTGAAAAATAAAAGCAACATGGAATGTGTTAAAGTTAAGACAGACCTTTTTAATCCTCACCTTGAGGAAAGAGTACGACTGCATGGCAAGTTGTATTGAAGGAGTTTCCACAAAACACTATTTTTCACTACAAAGTGAAATAGAAGAAACTTATTAAACCATATAATCCCTGTTGTTTTATGTGAAAACTAAAATGTTTGGTATTATATGTAAACTAAGTAGAACAAGGAGTGGGAAGGAATTATTAATGAATGTGGTGAATTCTATGTCAAGTCAGGCTCAGACATTAACAAAATTGCTCACTAAAAAATGACGACCATGATTTCCCTGTCGCACAGAAGGGAGAGGCTAATAGTGTTGTTTCTATTATTTCTGTGCAAATGCTGCAGTGAGGGAAGATGAACATTTCATTACAGAGTACCTAATGTTGTGGTTCAGGATACACTGCTATACCATTGGCAACATTGGCAATATGTCATCTCCCGATTGTCCTGTACCTAAACTATTTATGTCACAATCCCTGACTGGTTGTTTGAGAAGTTATCAAGTTGTTTTTCCCTTACATGTGGATTCCAGATGCTGGCTTTTCTTTGCTCTGCCATTAATAGCAGCTTGCCAGCAAAATATTGCTGTGATTAAACAAGACACATTTAACTAATGGCAGATCTCCTTAAGTTCACTCCGACAGCAAATTATGGGCTGATGTATGGTAGGCAGGAAAAGAAGTCAGAGAGAGGACTTAAAGTAATGATGTGATAAAGATAATCCTTGCGTAAGATTGCATGATCAATTTAGGGAACATATGTGTGAGTATTCAGCTGACATACAATAAATGATGTGCTGATAAAACAAATTCCATCACATTGGCATGGATAAGATGACAGCATTGATGATCTGGGCATTCTGGAGAATCTTTCAAGGAATGGAAGTCAGATCCTGCAGTCACAGGGTAAATATCATCAAAACATGAAGCCTGAGGTGCTCAGAGCAGGTTTGCTTGTCGAAATGTTGTGAAGTGCATCATCAAACAAGAAAGATGGCAAGACTTCTTTGCCCAGTGAAATTACGACAGATTTCAAATGGAGCAACTACTAAATTTACAGCATGAGGAGATGTTGCCCTTGATGGGACTTTGGAACAAGGATAAAGGCTGTTTGATGCCAAATATAAAAAATATTGTGTCAAGTTGCAGAAAGGCGAGAAACGACAATTAGAGGAGCTCTTTTTAGAATCAGCAAAGGGGCTGTCCCACTGCGGCAACCTAATCCGCGAGTTCTGGCAAGTTTGCCCTTGACTCGTACTCGCAGCATGGTCGACACGAGGTCCTAGGAGGTCTTTGTAACTCTCCTTCATGCTCGAGGGTAGTCCTCGCGTACTGGAGGCCTCAGCTCGGAGAAAACCCATAAATATGCTGACAAAAGATTGCAGATGCTGGAATCTTGAGCGAAATAACAAAGTGCTGGGGGAACTTAACGGGTCAGCCAGCTACTGTGGAGGGAAAAGGGACAGACAAAGTTTCAGTTCCAGGACACGTCTTCAGACTGAAGACTGAGTCTGAAGAAGGGTCCCGACCTGAAACACTGTCTGTCCTTTTTCCTCCAAAGTGGGACGGCACAGTGGTGCAGCCGTGGAGTTGTTGCCTTACAGCGCCTGAGACCCGGGTTCGATCCAGACTATGGCGCTACTGTGCAGAGTTTGTACATTCTCCTTGTGACCCCGTGTGGGTTTTCCTTGGGCACTTCCGCATTCCAAAGGTGTTCAGATTTATGTTAATTGCCTAGTGTAAATTGTTCCAAGGGTGTAGGATGGAACCTGTGAACGGGTGATGCTGGTCGGCATGGACCTGGTGGGCCGCAGGGCCTATTTCCACAGTGTCTCTAAACTGAATTAAATTAAATTAAACTGCACAGACATCATTGGAGGTCAGGATCAAATCGAATTGCTGGAATGTGGGGCAGCAGATCAACCAGCTGTGCTATTATTCTACCCATAAATTTGATTAGTTTAATTTATATAATTATATCAGCTCTCTGCTGCAGAGGCTACCATTTTGGTTGAGAGGTAAAACCTATAAAGAGGAACATTCGAAGCCAAGAGAGACAGCCAACTGAATAACATTTTATTCTGAGGTAATGTGATTTCAAAATTTTTGTTGGCCTTCTTCGTCAATCCTTAGTTAAACTCACATTACTAGCACTCTCATGTGCATTAGATGGTTGTGAGTTTAAGCCCACACCAGATATCTGAATCAAAAATTTAAGCTGATGGATTAGATTTGATGGGCCGAATGGCCTAATTCTGCTCCTAGAACTTATTGAATTTATGAACTTATGCTGCCATTTGGTTGATGTGTTAAATTCAATGACTCTCCTCGTATGTGGGCATAAAAGATCCTTTGACATTCTTATTAACAATAGGAAAGTTATCTTGTGTCCTGGTCAATATTTGTCATTCACTTGACATTTGAAAAAAATCTCTCTGCTTCTGTTTTTACAACAGTAAGTAAACTGCTGGTTACTTCATTAGCTGCAAGGCATCTCATGACTTGTTGAGAGGAATGTGAAAGGTATTATGTACACACAAGCTCTTCTTAGTCTCAGGACATGCCAATGTGCTTTACTGCCTATTTGAGTGCAATCACTCTGGTACAGGTCCACCACTGATTTTCCAGCACCCTTGGTTCCAGAGTCTTGTCAGATTATCCATTTTGTCAGATCAACAGAGGTCACGGCCTCTGTAAGCAGTTTAGGGTACCAGAACGGTCCGCCTAGTCCGCTGCTGTGCCAAGAAACTTGCCCATAAAGTCAGCCTTGAAAGTGGGCAATGGGAACAGATCTGCCGTCTCCGGTCAGGCCGGAGTTCCAGAGCCCCCATAAGTCTGGCCTCGGAAGTCGGCAATGGGAATGGATCTCCTGACTCTTGCTGGGCTGGAATCCCAGAGCCCTGGCCGCAGGGGGAAAAATGGGGAAATCAGATTGCGGAAGTCCCGATGAGGTTGGGAACGGCCATCTCACCCAACTAGGGGCAACAACTTCTGTGAGGATTTTCAAGAGTCAAGAGTGTTTTATTGTCATGTGTCCCAGATAAAACAATGACATTCTTACTTGCTGAAGCACAACAGAATATGTAAACATAGTACATTGTGTGTTAAATTTTTATTGTGTTTTGTGTGTTCTTTTTTCATTGTACCGCTGCTGGCAAATTCATTTCACTTGCACTTTATGTGACGAATAAAACTGATATTGATTGATATTGATATTGACATTGTAAACAATATGATAAACAAGAAACAAAAAGTTCAGTGTGTGTAGATATACACACACCCACAAGTACACATATCTATATATATACATATATATTAGGCTGTGGGACCCGTTGGGTCCCATTTACCACGGTGGTATGCGGTGGGAGGTGGGGTGTGGGGTGGGAGGTGAAGTGTGTAAGTGGGCGGAAGGGGTTTGCGGGGGGAGGGATGTAGGGGAGAGTGGTGGTGTGTGGGGAGGGGGAGTGTGTGGGTGGGGTGTGGGGGGAAGGGAGGATGTTGGAGGGGTGTGGGTGGGTGGGAGGGTCGTGTGGAAGGAGGGGTGTGTGGGCAGAGGGGTTGTGAGGGGGGAGGGGTGTGTGGGATGGGGGTATATGTGGGTGTGGTGGTTCTGGGAGAGGGGTGTGTGGGTGGGGGGCGGTTGTGGGGGGATTTGTGTTGGAGAGGGGTGTGTGTGGGCAGGGAGGTTGTGGGGGGGTAGTGATGTGAGGGGTGTGGGGGAGGAGGGGGAGGGGTGTGGGGCGTGTTGTGGGGGGAGTGGTGTGTGGACGGGGGTTGAGGGGGGAGTGGTGTGTGGGCGGGGGAGGGGTATGGGGGCAGGGGGAGAGAGCTCGGAGAAAAGACGGAGAAGAGCTATGGGGGAGAATGCGGTATCACGGGGAGGGGAACAGAGGGGAAGGGATTGGCGATGCTATGGGGACTCATAGTGGGCGCTGGTCACTGGCCACTGGCCTCTGGTCCCTGGCCGCTGGTCGCTGGTCGCACCCCTCTGCCAGGATCAGAATCTCTGCTCTCCGTTTGGCGACATCAGCGCCATCTCTGACTCCACGTCGGGATGGGTCGGGCAGTTTCCGGTCCCTCCCTCTGAAAATTGTGTCCGGTTGGAGACCTCCGCCAGCCATCCAGACCCGCCCGCAGCTGCAGTAAAGACGCGATGGCGCTGGAAGGGGCGGGAGTGACAGTAGAAGGGACCAATCCACACGGCACTGAATGGCAGGAGAGGCAATCGATCTGCGCATATGTGGTTTTTAATATTTTTAAACCTCGATAACTCTTACCAGCTTCCACCGATCGGAATGAAACTTGGTGTAATCGCAGCCCAGGAGAATGATATATATATATCTATATTAATAAAAGTCTGATCTTAACCACTTCCTGTTTTCTGTATATTGATTTTAGAAAAAATGCTGCCACTTACGGCTGTGATTTTTGGCCATCTTTGAGTCCCCCTCCGCTGCGCAGGCCAAGAGGATTTTTCCCATGATGAAAAATAAAAGAGTTATTAGTGTTTAAAAAATGTTGAGATTCTCTCTCCTGAAGGTCACACCCCTTCCGGAGGGACTATAAAACCCAGAAGTGTTGAGTGTCTCAGTCAGTCTCTGCAAGATGGGGGGAAGCGAGAGGTTCACGTCTCTCAGTCTGAACTGTGAATAACACTGAACACGTCTACTAAACTGTGAGTTGTTTTACTGACCTGTCATTGCCCTTAATGTGGTTTGAAAATATAGTTTGGAAATGCTAAAGCTGTGTTGCCTTTGGTTTGCAAATGCTAAAGCTGTGTTGCCTTTGGTTTGGAAATGCTAAAGCTGTGTTGCCTTTGGTTTGGAAATGCTAAAGCTGTGTTGCCTAATTAAAGTTGCGTTGCCTAATTAAAGTTGCCTTGACTAATTAAAGTTGCCTTGCCTAATTAAAGTTGCCTTGCCTTCTATATAATTAAGTCTAATCTTGACCACTTCCTCTTTGCGCTTTATATTGATTTTAGAAAAAACGCTACCATGTACGACTGTGATTTTTGGCCATCTTATTCAGTCCACCTCCGCTCATCAGGTGCCGAGGATTTTTCCCATTGATGTAAAACAAAAGAGTTATTAGTGTTTAAAAAATGTTGTGATTCTCTCTCCTGTCAATCATGCCATGAAGTCCGCGACCCTTCTGGTGGGAGGGGGGCAGGGACTATAAAACCCAGAAGTGTGGGCGTGGCTCAGTCTCTGCAAGATGGAGGAGGGAGAGGTCATGACTCACTGTCTTTAGTGGCCTTGCACCCTGCTTGAAATGGTATGAAACTGTACTTGAATTTGGTGGCCTTGCACCCTGCTTAAAATGGAATTTCAAGGAATAGCTGTGAGTCAACTTCCAGCCCACCAGCCGTGAGTGAGTTAGCTGCCAGCACAACAGGCTTGAGTGACTGAGCCGCCCAGGGGCGGAAATCCCGGGGTGGCGGGGAGGGTGGGCAGGGGGGCCTCGTCCCCCCTTTGTTTTGAGAGGTGGGGGATGATCCAGTTTTAGTAATCCGTATTTTATTACACGGTGAAATCTCTGCTTTCCGCGAGACAGTGGGTGTGGGACTGCTGATCGAGGGAGATGTCGGTCAGCAGGCAATGGGGGCGGTGATGATTCAGCGTGATGATTGGAGGAGGGATGGGGGGGTTGGGACTGAGGATAGAGTGCGTTGATTGGAGGAGGGAGACGTGGCACAGACCTGCGCCTCATCCGCAGCCAGGATCAATCCTGGCTCTCCGGCGCTGTCCCGTCCCCACCCGAGTGACCCACCCCCCTCCACCCAGAGGGGTGACCAGAGACGTCGGGAGTCAGAAGGGAGCGGTGCCCCCAGGCCCACAGCCAGCACAGAGAAGCAGTGCTAAACCCAGCTCAACTCTGCCTGTCCCGCCAGGTTAACCTATAGCCCTGCCTGGACCTGCAGGAAATATGGCCCAGGTTTACAGCCAGCACGGAGAAGCAGCGCTCGTGTCCCGTCAGTCCAGGCAGAGCTGTAGGTTAACCCGGCAAGACAGGCAGAGTTGAGCTGTATTTAGCGGTGGATTGAAACCGCCGAAGCCTCTCGCGTGTGTGAGTGTGCACATGTGCGCGCGGCAGCCAAGAAATTGTGCCTCCCTGTCCCCCGGTCCCCTCCATATTTTGATAGCGATTTCCAGGATGAATATTGCATTGCCTGGAGCTGCTAGCCCAAGAATCCATTCAGCCACAATGGTCCATAAAAAACTGAAGCCCTCTGGAAACCAGTCCAATTGCCCTTCAGCCCACAACAAACCCATGAACTAGCGCTCCAGAAAAAGCCCCCCCCCCCCCCCCCCCCACCCCACTGGAGGAGCTGGGGCGGTCCACAGGAAATTGGTGGAGAGGTGGAATATTGCATTGGGAACCAGGCACTCCCGTTTTTTTGATGCTGGGACCCAAATGCGTGGGTACCCACTTTGGTCTAGTATACAGGAGAACGGTCAAAGAGTTGAACAGCGCAAAAAAATTCATAGCGCAATCAAAGCGAGATGCAAAGCAAAAGACTGTTGCCAAATCGGCAAGATAACAAAATCAGTCTATATATCCCAATATACATTTACGTTTGTGGTTGGGCACTTGCAAAATTTTGTATTTCATACCCCTTGAACTTTTCACATTTTTCGTCGTAAAAGTTAACAAATGCGTGCACAATTGATCTCTTCTCCTGCCAGACAATGTGGATTAGTCTCTTCCCCATCAATAGTCCGCCCCTTTTATCGGGTCTTTGGAGCTGAGGATGGCTGTCGGAGGTTTACTTTGTGCCCAGATCTTGCCTAGACCACCCCACCCCCACAAACCCCCCGTGCCTCCACATACCCACCACAATTGTCATAGAAGCCCCATAACATCCCCTGGAACCCTCGGCACACACACCCCTCCCCCCAATGATACATCCCTCACACACACACCCCCTCACCCCTCCTGCCCACATACACACCTCCCCCACACCCCACCGCCACACCCCCTCCTCCCCCACACACCCCCTCCCACCACCCACTCTCCTCCTCCTCCTACACCTCCCCATCCACACACACCCCTGCTCCCATCCCACCTCACACCCCGCCGCCACACATCCCACTTCCCTCCCCCCTCCCTTCCTACCCTCTCACAGGGGGATGGAGTGATCGGGGATGAGGGGAAATGAGCCGTGCCTGCAGTTATGGGCTATGGGTGAGTGGTGGAATATTGCGTTGGGGGAACAGGTTGCGTTGGGGAAACAGGTGAGTGGTTGAATATTGCATTGGAGAATGGGTTACGTTGGGGGACCAGGGCCTTGTGACTGGGACCCAATATATATATATATATATATATATATATATATATATATATATATATATATATATATATATATATATATATATATATATATATATTTCAAGTACGCTTTCTTAATTTTGTCCAAATTTAGGGAGATGTCGGAACATCCGTTGCTGGAAAATTGGTAGTGGATCAGTATTATTACCCAATCCATCCATAGGAAGTTCATACTAGCAACTTGTTGGGTTAATCATTTTTTATTAGTGTTGATTGAGGGATAAATAATTTGATACAGTACCATTGGATTTTGCACATTCAGTTCAAGCTTTTGTCTATCTGAACATAACAGTGAAATGGAGAAAGACAACTGAAGTAAGAATGTAAGGCTACAAATGCACTAATTGACTATCATTTTTAAGCCTTGTATTTCTCTAGCACCGTTCACATTTCTTGTATGATGCTTCAAAGGGATTTACAAATAATGAGACGTACACAGCAGCCAAATTGTGCTGAGAAAGCTCCCAACAGCAATATGATAAATGACCAAACATTCTGTTTTAGGCGATGCAGAATGAGAGATACATATGATAAGAGGCACCAGAGATAAATCCATTGCTTTGCTTCAAATAGTACCTTGGGATTTTTAACATTTATCTAGCAGAACAGACAGGACCTTGGTTCAATGTCTCTTCTCATAGATAGATCACTGAACATTCAGGAATTCTTTAGTGATGCACTGAGCAATCAGCCTAGACTTTTCTGCTCTGGTCTCCAAAGTGAGACTTGTGGGTTCAAGTTCCACAATGGTTGACAGAGAGCAAACGTTTGTATGGAGTTAAGATTTTTTCTTTGTTGCATTGTTATTCTGAATTAGATACATTCATATTTATTGTTTTCAGTTGCATAATGCTGCCTACATTCAGTATATAATGTTGAAACACACAGCCAGATTTTGACCAAATGTGAGTATTTGTAAATATGTAATTGCTTCTTCTCATGCACTGTACAGAATACTGCAGTGGGACTAAATGATATAAATCACAGCTGAAATGAAACTAGAAGCATATTTTCCCTTGCAAATGGATGTTCCCTAGAAATATAATTCTCTTGACACCCCATCATGTGGAACATAATAATTGCCTTTGCTACTTCTGAGGATCTGGGCACCAACCTAATAATTTGCTACAAAGAGCAGTGTCGGTGTGACGATGTGTTAACGTTCCAGTTGATAATTCTAATACTGCGGTGTTTTGCTTCCAATGCTCAAATTTGCAGCCAGCTTTGATGAATATTTAGGACTTGCCTGCCTGCACTGGACGACTTTAATCAGATTGCCAAATGCAGAAAAGTGTCCTTGGTGTGGGGCATCTGACCTTTTTAGTCGAGTTATGGCTCAATTGAAATGAGAAAAAAATCAAATCTATTTTAATTGATTTTTACACAGATTTCAGATGTCAAGATACATTGAAAAAGTGGTTAAGTTATTGCAGCAGTGATCAGAAAACTGGACCGATGATCTAGCAATGTGTAGTGTCTATTTAGCAATGTAAGTTCAAATCACACCATGGTAATGAAAGTAAAGTTTATGGCGATCATGAAAATATTGGATTTTAAAAATGATGTTTAAAAATTCACCTTCATCACTAATATCATTTTAGGAAGATATTTTACTCTTCTTACCTGTAGATAACTTTAGACCCATAACAATGTAGTTGACTCTCAAATGACCTCTGACAGTTTGTTGAATGTCATAGTCATAGTCATATTCATAGAGCCTTACTGTGCGGAAACAGGCCCTTGCCCAACTTGCCCACACCGGTCAACATGTCCCATCTACACTGGTCCCATCTACCTGTATTTGGCCTATATCCCTCTAAACCTGTCCTATCCATGTACCTGTCTAAATGTTTCTTAAATGTTGCGATAGTACCTGCCTCAACTACCTACTTTGGCAGCTCGTTCCATAGACCTACCAACCTTTGCGTGAAAAAGTTGTCCCTCAGGCTCCTATTAAATCTTTCCCCCCTCACAAACCTATGTCCTTTGTTTCTTGATTCCCCTCTGGGCCTGTGCATCTCCCCTGATCTATTCCTCTCATGATTTTGAACACCTCTATAATATCACCCCTCATTCTCCTGCGCTCCATGGTATAGAGTCCTAGCCTCAGGAGGGGGAGGGAGTGCTCGGGGATGAGGGGACATTTACAATGTCCTTGTAAATCTTCTTTGCTCCATTTCCAGTTTGACAACATCGTTCCTATAAAATGATACACAAAACTGAACACACTGCTCTTAATGCGGCTTCACCAGCATCTTCTACAATTGCAACATGACTTCCCAACTTCTATACACAGTGTTCTGACTGCTGAAGGCCAATGTGCCAAAAGCCTTTTTGACCACCCTATCTTACTGGGATGTCACTTTCAATGAACTACACACCTGTATTCCTAGAGCCCTCTGCTCTACAACACTCCCCATTTACTGTGTAGGTTCTGCCCATGTTAGTGCTCCCAATATGCAACACCTCACATCTCTCTGCATTAAATTCTATCAACCATTCCTCAGGCCACCTGCCCAACTGATCAAGATTCTGTTGCAATTTTTGACAAGCATCTTCACTATTTACAATACCATCCATTTTTGTGTGTTTTCAAATTTGTTAACCATGCCACACACATTCTCATCCAAATAATTGATATATATGACAAACAGCAATGGGCCCAGCACCAAACCCTGTGGCACACCACTCAACATCAGTTGTCAAGAAAATTATATATCGCTTTCTTCTCTGGGTTGTGTAGAATGGCTAACACCTCAACAATAGATAGACAGAAAAAGCTGTTGTTACTCACCTGGACAGGCAGCATCTTTGGAGAAAAGGAGTAGGTGACATTTCTGGTCAAGACCCTTCTTCAGAATGACAGCAGTGGAAAGGGTAACAAGAGATATAGCTGGTACTTAGGACAAATAATGGAGGGTTTGCATAAAGCAACGATAATCAAGAAATGTGTAGTCCACAATGGTTTATTGTTGGCTGTGGGCTAGGTGATTAGACCTAAACTATGGCAAGTGAAGGAATAATAAAAAAAAGAAGCACCACAATCTTCTAAGTTCAGGCATCAAATATGCATATATGCAAATCTCAATCTTTTCTGATTCCAAAGTTCCCTTTTCCTTAAAGAAAACCAAATCAGAGCTGTTTAACACTGAACAATGAAAGAAACTCCATCAAAAAATGTGCAGAGCCTGAAACATGTCATTACAATGATATTTTTAGAAAGATTTTTATTTAACTACTCCATGTCAAGATAAAACATAAAAAATAGACTGTTAATTCGGTTAAGATAATGGAAGAAGATGGGGACAAACATTTCTGTAGTGCACTCCTGATGTTAGGATGTCACAAACCATTTTACAGAATACAGACACAAAATGCCGGAGTAACTCAGCGGGACAGTCAGCATCTCTGGAGAGAAGGAATGAGTGATGTTTTGGGTTGAGACCCTTCTTTACCTGTTGAGGTGAAGTGCCGTGTGGAGGAAAAGGGCATCTTGAAGCTTTGGCTCGAGAGGCTTCAGAGAGAATGGCCGAGGAGAGAGGCGCGGATCTGTCAGACCCACAGCACCAGCAAGTAGGAATTTTCATGAACATTTGTGATATATGCAAAGGAGACATGCAGGATCATGCGATGTGCTGCAGCTGCATGATGTGGGAGCTGGTGGACCTATTGATGAATCCTTGTGACCACATCTGCAGAAAATGCTTGTTGATTGAAGAACTAAGAATGAAAGTGGATGATCTAAAGTCTGAGCTTCAAACGCTGAGGCACATCAGAGACGGGGAGAATTACCTGGACGCTGTGTTTCTGGAGGCAGTTAAGCACGCTAGAGTAACTGCTTCCAACGTGGTCCGTGTTGACGTAGAGGGTGTGACTGTTAATGAGACAGGCAGGGGAATAGAGGTGAGGACTGAGTTAGAAGACTGTAGGAAGGATGAGCAACCTGACCAGGGCACCATGGTTCAGGGGGGCATTCGAGAGATGAATGGGAAGAAAATGGTAAGATTAAATGAGCTTACCAGCTTGAAGTTTGATCTTTATTTTATGAGGCATTACGATGAGGGATTACGTGAAGAAGCCCCTCCAGGCGCATGCGCATCATACTTCAAAGCAGCGGCGTGAAAACACAGAAACTATAGTCGAAGTGATATAGTAAGACTCAGAAGACTAGAACTACCAGATGATCTTTGCGATTATGAGGGCCGTGAACGGAGGGCACGTAATCCTTCATCGCAACTCCTCATAAAATAAAGATCAAACTTCAAACTGGTAAGTTCTCATTTAATCTTACTATTTTACTTCGGAGTCACGTGAGTGACTACGTGAAGATTTCGAAGCTCTGTGATTTCATGCCATAGATCCATTCCATATGACACACTGATTCAGTTGACACAGTAGTGAATAAATAATGTATTAAACATTGCTTCGAATTATCCAAGAATCATTTTTTTAAATAACAAAACAGTAATAACCCCTCTGTCCCAGGGGGTAATTACAAATGAAATTTAGAAAGAAAAGAATCAGCCGAACCCAAAACAGCATGCCCAAAACCTTGCACTGTCAGAACAAGTTTATGATAAAATTTGGAGAAGGTCTCCTCCTTAGATCATCATGCGGCCCGAGGATTTGGTCTCGAGGCACATCTTGTGCCTTCAGTGCGGATGTTGATGCCACCCTGGTGGAGTGAGATTTAAACACATGAGTGTCTACTCCAGCACAATTAATACGATCATGTAACGGATGACTTTCTCCTGTTACTGGATGCACCAACAAATTACTGTGGTTGGGGACAGCCATGAATGGTTGAGTAATCATTCTCAGCACCAATGGGAACCATGGCTGTGTAGGCCTGTCCGGAACCACCAAAACGCCTGAGGCGGAGTCCTGCTCTATTTTGGTGAGGCATTACCTAATGAGGCAGAATAGGGGAAAAGCGTAAAATAATGTACATCCCCAATGTGGCGAGAATGCATCCACCGCTACTGCTCCTGGATCTGGTTCCCTGGGAAATTTAATGACAACATAGAATAGATGCTAAATCCTGATGTTTAAAATGATTATCAGCCGCTTTGGTTTGCCAGATATTGATCTGTTGCATCCAGGCTAAATGACCAGTTGCCTAAATACGTTTAAACATCAGGATTTAGCATCTATTCGATGTTGTCATTAAATTTCCGTGACCTGTTGTCTGCCACCACATTATCTCTGGCAGGTAGATAGCTTTCTGGAATACACCAATCCCAAATGAGGTTAATCAGATTATCACATGATACTGACCTTATTCCTCCCATGTGATTGATATAGGCAATCATTGTCAATCTGGAGCTGAACATGTAAATATTCATTGCTGAACAATAAGCTTTTAATCCATAGAAATGCACCCAACAATTCTAAGTAATTTCTACCATGCCTGTGCAGGATTAAACCCTCTTGCACACTCCATCTACCACCACAGCTAGACTCGCGATCCGTGGCTCCCCATCCCAAAGCACTCACATTTGTTTGTAAAACCACTGAAGGTTGTTGAACCAAAATTTTATTTATTTATTATTATTTTTTTTTGTAGTTTGTGCCACATTGCCACCATTGTAATTCACCGATGGCTCTGGCTGGCAACTGCATAGGTCTATCAAAATGACCTGCATGTTCTTTAAGTGCTTGTTGTCTAGCCCATTGCAGACTTTGATGGTGCAGGGGTCTAAACTCCACTGCAGGGAAAGGTGCCACCAATTTTCCAATAACACTGGCTACTTCCCGGATGGAGGGGTGTTGTTTTTCAGCGAGACTGGTACAGATCTCCCTGATTTCCACAGCCTTAGCTGTAGGCAAAGTCACTGACATATCAAAAGAATCAATGACAAACCCCAAATAATCAATTTTTTGGGATGGTTCTAACTTGGATTTTTGTTGGATGGACCAGAAACCCTAACCTTTCAAACAGGTGCTTGGTTGCTGAAACCGACTCCTCAGCTGTCTCCTGAGTGTTGCTTATGATTAAGATATCATCTAGATAAGCCATTACAATGTGATTCTGGGCACGAAGTAGTGCCAGCACTGGTTTTAACAATTTCGTGAACAACCTAGGAGCTGAGTTTAACCCATTGGATAATGCTTTAGTTGCCACAGCTATCCCATCCAACTAAATTTCAAGCATCTTCGGTACTGATGATGAATTGGTACTGAATAATATGCATCTTTCAGATCTACGGTTGCGATATAACAACCTTCTGATAACAGCTGTTTAGCCGTATTGAAGGTGTCCATTTTAAATGCCTATATTGGACATAGGAATTTAACTGAGTTAGATCCAGAATAACTCAACATCCACCATCTGTCTGGGGAATATATTGGACACAAATTGTTGAGGATGATATGTTGGCCTCTCAATTACCCCTTTTTTGGCACAAACCCGCAATTTCTTCATTTACTTGCTGAGTTTCTGGTGCAGAACCTCTGAAGAAGACCCGAAACGTCGCCTAAGATTGCTGCTGCATCCAGCTTTTTGTGTAACCAATACCCGATTAGGCATATTTTGTGCAGGTGGATGAATTCCTGACATAAACTCTATTCGAGACCCTGACAGTGTCCAGTATAAATAGATCAGATGTTTTATCATAAAATAACTGCAACTTATCCCCTACCAGAGGTTGTTCCCCAGAAGATTTATCCTGAACTGAATGAATCACCCGTACCTCTATAGTCAACCTTGGAGTTCTTGTCTTATTCGCCGCACTGGGGTTGTAATTGGCGTATATAGGTGGGTAATAACGCCGTCCCACTGGCCCCACTCTGCTTGGCCCTGCCCCCAGATCTGCTCCCCTTCGTGTCGAAACCGACCTGCGAGGTGGCATCCTGGCAGAAGGGACGTAGTCTTCATGAGGCCTATTGTCTTGGCCTCTTCCTCCAGGTCTTTGACTTGTTTGAGCAGGTCCTCCCCAAATAAATAATTTGGCGCTTGAATATTGGTCGACCTGCATAAAGCTGCAAATCATGGGTTTAGTGTAGGTTTTGTGGCTATTTTCTGGTTGCAATTCACTTCAAAAAATGCATTGCCAGCACTAAGGGGATCAGAGGGTATGGAGAGAAGCAGGTAGGGCATGATCAGCATGGCGGTGCAGGCTCGAAGGGCTGAATGGCTGTTTCTATGTTTCTATCCTGCTGTGTGCCAGACATCGGTCCCCTCCGACCATTTTGCTAAAAGCTGTGATGCCTGCACCCACCAATTTGAGGACCTGCTGGAATCTTGTCCACGCACCGTTGCACTCATTTGTGCCCAGATAGCAGAATTCACAATGGGCACTTTCAGCGACGCACAATTCACAGGTGTTTGTTTGTTCCATTATAGTATCTGGTAACTGGTGAGAGGCCATGTAATTGATGGTGGCCGCCAGGTTGTCCTCCATGGCCTCACCAGTACCTTCCGGAATAGCAAAATTCCTTGCTACATCCAGGACACCTGGAGCATGGCTCATGTGCTTTGGTGTGTGCCCAAAAGCAGTGACACCAACTTCAGGGTCAGACTCCTCCTGCCCTGGCTCTCCTGAATCTTGCTCTAGGGAGGTCTCTTCCAGCCCTAAACAAGGCGCTGTATGGGCCTCTGCGAGAGGCTGTGTGGGGAATCCTAGGGCATTTGACCTCGATTAAATTTTTCATGGCTCATTAAGTTTAGAGCATCTTCTCCATTTGGTCGAGCCATCCTCATACCTTTATATTAAAAGGAGGGGAGTCTTCCACATCATCAGACCCATCAGATAAGGCCTGAGAGACTTTCTTTTGGCCTTCCTCCCTGGTGGAGTAGCCTCAGTGCCCTGAAGCACTGGAACTGATGCAGGAGTTGAGCTGCCGGTAGAAACAGCAGCCGGTATCAGAGCCGGCATTAGCGCAGCTGTTATCTGCCGACCTGATCTGCGAGCGGTAACCGCGGCCCCGCGCATTCCGCTCCTACTACGGCAGTTACCTTTCCAACACCCTTCATACCACTAACTCCCGCTGGCTCCCGAGCCAGACTTACAGAGTTCAAAATACTCGCAGGGAAGGTTTAACATTGACTTACCTGTGGGTTGCTACTTACTGCTGGTGGAGCTGCGCTCTCCAGCCCGTCAGAGCGCCATGCGTCGTACATAATGACGCTCATGCGCCTGGTGGGGCTTCTTCACGTAGTCACTCACGTGACTCTGAAGTAAAATCATTGGCATATAACATTGTAAAGATTAGTGGGAAGCCAGAGGATTGGGAGCTTTTAAAAAACAACAGAAGGTAACTAGAAAGACAATACGGGGAGAAAAGATGAAACGAAGGTAAGCTCGCTAATAATATAAAATAGGATATCAAGAGTTTCTTCAGTTATATTACGCGTAAGAAAGAGGCAACAGTGGATGTTGAACCGTTGGAAAATAACGCAGGAGAAGTGATAATGGGGAATAAAGAAATGGCAGAGAGTTGAATAACTTTTTTGCATCAGTCTTCAGAATGGAAGATACCAGCAACGTGCAAGAAATTCAAGAGAGTCAGAGGGTGGAAGTTAGTGGAGTGGCTATTACTAGGGAGAAGGTGCTTGGGAAGCTGAAAGGGCTGAAAGTGGATGTCACTTGGAGCAGATGGACTGCACCCTAGGGTTCTGAAAGAGGTGGATTTAGAGATTGTTGAGGCATCGACAGTGATATAAGTGCGGGGCTGGCCGACTTCGGGGCTGTGGCGGGTTCAGGCATTCCGGAATTCCGGCGGCCTGACTCGGAGCCGTGGCGGCTTTCTGGTGGTGGTGGCGGCGGCAGCGACTTCGGAGGTTCGGTCCCGGGCCCAGTGGACGACATTGTTGGGAGCTCGCAGGTCACAGGTTGGTGACCTGTTTTTCCAGAGCTCCCGCGGCAACAGCTGCGTCCGCTGGACTGGAGGGTGGCAGCTTCGGCAGCTTCGACCGCCCCGGGCCGCGGAGTTGAACCAGCACGCTTGCGGAGCGTGGTTCACCCGTGGGACTTATTTACATCACCCGGTGCGGTCACAACATCGGAGGCTCGGGTCGCCTCAGCGCAGAGGAAGAGGAAGAACAAGAAGGGAAGAGACAAAGACAAGATTTTTGCCTTCCATCACAATGAGCAGGTGTCTGGTGAACTCACTGTGGTGGATGTTAAATATGTGTTTATTGTGTGTTTTGTTATTTACTATATGTATGACTGCAGGCAACGAAATTTCGTTCAGACCGCAAGGTCTGAATGACAATAAAGTTTTCCATGATATTTCAAGAATCATTACAAAAAAATTTGATTCCAGATTATTGGAAAATTGCCAATATTACCCGTTGCACAAGAAGGGAGCAAAGCAGCATATGGGAATCATAGGCCAGTTAATCTGACTTCAGTGGTATAGAAGTGTAATATCTTTATATTTTACTAGATTAAGTGGGACCCGTTGGGTCCCAGCTTCACATGGGACAGCTGGTACCCCAACGCAATATTCCACCTCTCCACCAATTCCAATATACACACACACAGTCACACACACAGTCACACACACACACACACACACACACACACACACACACACACACACACACACACACACACACACACACGCACGCATGCACACACCCTCCACTTCACACACTCTCACACACAAACTCACTCACACACACTAACTCACACACCCACACACATACATTCACACTCACACATACACAAACACACACTCACACACACACATACTCTCACACATACACTCACACACACAAACAACACACTCACACTCACACACACACCCTCCACTTCACACACACTCACATACATAAACTCACACACATTAACTCACACACACACACTCTCACTTACACAAACACACTCACACACATACTCTCACACATACACACATACACTCACACATACACTCACACACACACACGCACACACACATGCACTCACACACATACACACACACACACACACACACACACACACACACACACACACACACACACACACACACACACACACACACACACACACACACACACACACACACACACACACACACACACACACACACACACACACTGACTCACACACCATATATATGACAGTAAACTTTCTTGAATCTACTCACACAGCTGAGCGCGGCCTCTCCACTCTGGGGCTTCCGTAGTCAGCAGCGCTTTCACAATCAGCGTGACCTCAGCACACATTGGAAATTATGCAATCAGCGTGACCTGTCCATTAACCGGAAGTCACGAAATGAGTGGATCTTTTGGACTAAACACAGCGGACCTAATAAAGCATTTATTCCTTTCAAACACAGTTGGACCTAATAAAGCATTTATTCCTTCCAAACACAGTCGGACCTAATAACGCATTTATTCCTTCCAAACATAGTCAGACCTAATAAAGCATTGCAGTTTCAAGCACAGACAGGGCAGCAGGCCAAACAACTCATGGCATTGTCATTAAGGGCTAACAAATCATTTATTGCAAGTACATTGCAGACTCATAGTTCAGTTGATTCACAGCTTAGAATGACAGTCGTGGTCTCTCGCGATCTTGCAGAGTGACTGACTCACGTCCAGGCATCCGGGGTTTTATAGACTGCACCCCCGGATGGGGCGTTACCTTCATCGCGGTGACTGACAGGCAAGAGGACCAATCAGCTGATCTCAAGGTTTTTTAAACACTCATAACTTTTTTATTTTTCATCAATGGGAAAAATCTTCGGGGCTGGCTCAGCGGAAGAGGACTATGAGTAAGATGGCTAAAAATCACAGCGATTCAGGGTAGCGTCACTTACTAAAATCAATATACAGCGCAGACAGGAAGTGGTCAAGATGAGACTTCTATTTATATAGATATTCTTGGTGTTTGAAATACTTGAGATAATAAACTTTTATACTTTGTATTTTAAAACTTTGGGAACTCTGATGTTTGTGCTCTATGTGAAGGCCTTTGTCCCTTATATTCTGTTTTGATTGTTTTTGTAAGAGATAATGGAGGCACAAAATTCTCTTGCAGCCATTAGCGTAAATCAGTGGTGACAATTATATGACTTTTGTAACTGTATCAAGCCCTAGCAAAGAGAAATAAGGGGCCCAAGAAAGGGGAGATGTGATTAAAATAGGAATTGCGGAATGGAAAATAACTGGGAAGGAGGAGAAAATTAAATGCAAGTGATTGGTTAACGATAAGGGAATGTCTGCAAGTGATTGAGTATGGAAAAACACCGGGGGAGGGACATACAGAGTTAAACATGCCATAAAAAGGGACAGCTCTTTGTTTGGAGTGAACTCTCAAGTGATTTGCTCTTTGAGTGTTCCAGCCTTAATTTGCAAATAAAGATTTGAACTTCATGAAGAATTCTCCGCGTCACCACGACAAAATTGGCGCAGCGAGCAGGGTGGGAAAGAGGTCCATTCAATAAAAGACGAACCGCCAAGGGCGTTTCCCAGACCCTCAGTGGCTCCCAGGGACAACAGGACATGGGTGGCCACCCACAAAAAGATAGGCAGTTTTCCGCTTCATTTGGACTAATAACCTGTTGAAAATGGGAATCCACTGAGGACACAGAAGCATCCACGCGGTCAGAGGGCCTCTCCGACCCAAAGAATCTGTCATTTAATTATTCTAAGAGGAGACCTGGAGGATTACTTGAGAAGACTATGCAGTAGGGTAAGTAGAATATAATAATCTGAGAAAGTAGATTTTGTGTGATAAGAATGAGACCTTCTGGATACTGCCCTTAGAAGAGAAAGGGGTGTGAATGGACAAGGCAACCTGTGGCTACCGCTGTTAAGAAGAATAAGGGGTCTGAACAGGCAGGATAATAATAATACCTTGTGGATACCGCCCTGAGAAATGAAAGGGGACTGAATGGACAAGGTATTCTGTGGCAACCGCCCTAAGGGGATTGTATGGACAGAACATGTAACGTCAGGGAGAATAGGGACTGGGTAACATAAAATTGCAAAATGTTAAGGGCCAAGACAGAGAAAGAATGTGCTGATAAGAAGAGTTCAGAAAACAAACAATTAGTAGTAAGAACAAACCCAGTACTGGTGATTTCTCTGGAGACCCCTTGTTTGACATGGCAACCCTGTTTATAGAATAGGGGGAGGGGGGATGAAGGAACAAATCCAGTGGGGAATGAGGAACAATGTTGGGAATAGTGTAGACCACCTCCCACAAAAAAAAATCCCATAGTGGGGGGCGGGTGGGGGGGAAGAAGAAGCAGTATTGAATTCAGCAGTGAGAGAGTTAAACAAGGCAGAGCACCAGAGAGAAAGAACAACTGTCAAGATAAAGAAGAAAAAAAGAGTATGAGGATCGAGGCTGCTCAGGATCTTTGCATCCCAGCCAACAGCCTGTACTTTTGTTTAAAACAAACTTGCTTTCGAACTTTGAATAACTTTTGCACAGAGCAGCGAGCTCGCTTCTGCTGAAAAGAAACAAAGAAGAGAAATGTGCGTCTTTGTGGAGATTGATGGGTGTGGCAAGACTTTGAATGACAGGGAGTCTGACTAATCACAATCTGGATCAATGTCCATTCACAGCGTTCAGGATCCTGACTGACAGGGAATTGTGAATTATGCCCGCCCATTCCTAGCAGATTAATCCTTTTCAACTTAACTCTCCCATTTCAACAAGAAGACTTTCACAACTTAAAGACACCGATAACCACACTGCAGGCCTCAGTCATCCCACTCCCCCTGGCCATTATTAAGTGCAATACCTATATGAGAGGCCCAACAAAGCAGTCTCCCAGGGGAATGCTGAGCTAACAGTACTGCCCACATGGCAGATTGTAAATTCTTTATACTGGTCCCCACAAAACCAAAGATTCTAGTAAACAGAACGTTCTTGTCAGACAAGGGAAGGTTTAGAAATTACAAAAGGACGTCTCTGTATATGGAAAAATAATTATGAAAATGAAAGGGCTGTGCTGTGACACTTTGGCAGGCCTCTGGCAGCACTGCTCTTGGATAAAATTTGTGTATGTGGGAAAGGAAGAAAGGGAACGTGGAATGTGTGGAATGTGGCTTACACTTTGAAGCTATGAGCAGTGACTAAGAGGAAGAGAGGTAATTTTAATATCCAAAGGATTAATGGCTATAGCACCAGATCAAATTGAGGCAATAATTAATGCTCCCAAACCTCAGACAGTAGGATAGATGATGACGTACAAAATTAGATGAGGTCGCTCAGGGATACCCATCCTGCTATCAGGGATTAGCCGCATTGTACTATGCATATGAAAAAGCATTGTCTGTGACCATGGGATATCCCGTGATCATATACACACACCATAAGGTAGTAGAACTGTCGGAGATGGGAACATTTGTCTTGACTCCGGCTAGGATAACAGCATTTCAGATGTTGTTGACATTTCCAGATATTGCTATACAATGGTGTACCACAAGTAATATGGCTGATTATGTCCCGTTTTATCATGAGGGGGAGTCCCATAAATGTGTAGGAAATACAATGGTATTTTCTAAGTTGAGAGCAGATCTACAGTCAGAACAATTGAATGAAGAGGACAAAAAGGCCTTGTTTGTGGATGGTTCTTATAGAAACATAGAAACATAGATATAGAAAATAGGTGCAGGAGTAGGCCATTCAGCCCTTCGAGCCTGCACCGCCATTCAATATGATCATGGCTGATCATCCAACAGTATCCTGTACCTGCCTTCTCTCCATACCCCCTGATCCCTTTAGCCACAAGGGCCACATCTAACTCCCAATGAACTGGCCTCAACTACCTTCTGTGGCAGAGAATTCCACAGATTCACCACTCTGTGTGAAAAATGTTTTTCTCATCTCGGTCCTAAAAGACTTCTCCCTTATCCTTAAACTGTGACCCCGTGTTCTGGACCTCCCCAACATTGGGAACAATCTTCCTGCATCTAGCCTGTCCAACCCCTTAAGAATTTTGTAAGTTTCTATAAGATCCCCCCTCAATCTTCTAAATTCTAGTGAGTAGAAGCTGAGTCTATCCAGTCTTTCTTCATATGAAAGTCCTGCCATCCCAGTAATCAGTCTGGTGAACTTTCTCTGTACTCACTCTAAGGCAAGAATGTCTTTCCTCAGATTAGGAGACCAAAACTGTACACAATACTCCAGGTGTGGTCTCACCAAGGCCCTGTACAACTGCAGTAGAACCTCCCTGCTCCTACACTCAAATCCCTTTGCTATGAATACTAACATACCATTCGCTTTCTTCACTGCTGCACCTGCATGCCTACTTTCAATGACTGGTGTACCATGACACCCAGGTCTCGTTTCATCTCCCCTTTTCCTAATCGGCCACCATTCAGATAATAGTCTACTTTCCTCTTCTGGCCACCAAAGTGGATAACCTCACATTTATCCACATTATACTGCATCTGCCATGCACCTGCCCACTCACCCAACCTATCCAAGTCACCCTGCAGCCTCCTAGCATCCTCCTCATCGCTAACACTGCCCCCCAGCTTTGTGTCATCCGCAAACATGGAGGTGTTGCATTCAATTCCCTCGTCCAAATCATTAATATATATTGTAAATAGCTGGGGTCCCAGCACTGAGCCTTGCGGTACCCCACTAGTCACTGCCTGCCATTCTGAAAAGGACCCATTTACTCCTATTCTTTGCTTCCTGTCTGCCAGCCAGTTCTCTATCCACATCAATACCGAACCGCCAATACCGTGTGCTTTAAGTTTGCATACTAATATCTTATGTGGGACCTTGTCGAAAGCCTTCTGAAAGTCCAGATATAACACATCCACTGGTTCTCACTTATCCACTCTACTAGTTACATCCTCGAAAAATTCTATAAGATTCCAGACATGATTTACCTTTCGTAAATCCATGCTGACTTTGTCCAATGATTTCACTACTTTCCAAATGAGCTGCTATCCCATCTTTAATAACTGTTTCTAGCATTTTCCGCTCTACCGATGTTAGACTAACTGGTCTGTAATTCCCTGTTTTCTCTCTCCCTCCCTTTTAAAAAAGTGGGGTTACATTAGCTACCCTCCAATCCTCAGGAACTACTCCAGAATCTAAAGAGTTTTGAAAAATTATCAGAAATGCACACACTATTTCTGAGGCTACTTCCTTAAGCCCTCTGGGATGCAGCTTATCTGGCCTTGGGGATTTATCGGCCTCTAATCCATTCAATTTACCTAACATCACTTCATGACTAACCTGGATTTCACTCAGTTCCTCCATCTCTTTTGACCCCCGGTCCCTTGCTATTTCCGGCAGATTATTTATGTCTTCCTTAGTGAAGACAGAACTAAAGTAGTTATTCAATTGGTCTGCCATGTCCTTGTTCCCCATGATCAATTCACCTGTTTCTGACTGCAAGGGACCTATATTTGTTTTCACTAATCTTTTGCGCTTCACATATCTATAAAAGCTTTTGCAGTCAATTTTTATGTTCCCTGCTCGTTTTCTTTCATAATCTATTTTCCCTTTCCTAATTAAGCCCTTTGTCCTCCTCTGCTGGACTCTGAATTTCTCCCAATCCTCTAGTAGGCTGCTTTTTCTGGCTAATTTGTATGCTCCATCTTTTGTTTTTATACTATCCCTGATTTCCCTTGTTATCCATGGATGCACTACCTTCCCTGATTTATTCTTTTGCCAAACTGGGATGAACAATTGTTGTAGTTTAAATGCCTTCCATTGCATATCCACCGTCAACCCTTTAAAAATCAATTGCCAGTCTATCTTTGCCAATACACGTCTCATACCCTCAAAGTTACCTTTCTTTAAGTTCAGAACCCTTGCTTCTGAATTAACTATGTCACTCTCCATCCTAATGAAGAAAACCATATTATGGTCACTCTTGCCCAAGGGGCCACACACAACAAGACTGCTAACTAACCTTTCCTCATTACTCAATACCCAGTCTAGAATAGCCTGCTCTCTCGTTGGTTCCTCTACATGTTGGTTTAGAAAACTATCCCGTACACATTCCAATAAATCCTCTTCGTTAGCGCCCCTGCCAAGTTGATTCAACCAATCTATATGTAGATTGAAGTCACCGATTATAAGTGTTTTACCTTTGTTGCATGCATTTCAAATTTCCTGTTTGATGCCATCCCCAACTCCACTACTACTGTTGGGTGGCCTGTACACAACTCCCAATAGCATTTTCTGCCCCTTAGTGTTTCGCAGCTCTACCCATATCGACTCCACATCCTCCAAGCTAATGTCTTTCCTTTCAATTGCGTTAATCTCCTCTCTGACCAGCAACGCTACCCCACCTCCTTTTCCTTTCTGTCTATCACTCCTGAATATTGAATATTCCTGGATGATCAGCTCCCAGCCTTGGTCACCCTGGAGCCATGTCTCCGTGATCCCAACTATATCATATTCCTTAATAACTATCTGCACATTCAACTCATCCACCTTGTTACGAATGCTCCTTGCATTGAGACACAAAGCCTTCAGGTTTGTTTTTACATTACCCTTACCCCTTATACAATTATGTTGAAAAGTGGCCCTTTTTGATTTTTGCCCTGGATTTGTCTGCTTGCCACTTTTACTTTTCACCTTGCTACTTATTGCTTCTACCCTCATTTTACACCCCTCTGTCTCTCTGCTCATGCTCCCATCCCCCTGCCACATTAGTTTAAATCCTTCCCAGCCGCACTAGCAAACACAGGTGAAGGCCTTTGTCCCTTGTATTCTGGTTTGATTGTTTTTGTAAGAGAAATAAGGGGGCTAAGAAAGGGGAGATGTGATTTAAATAGGAATTACGAAATATGGAATTACGGAATGGAAAATAACTGGGAAGGAGGAGAAAAATAAATGCAAGTGATTGGCTATTGTTGAGGGAATGTTTGCAAGTGATTTGTTAGGGATAAGTGAATGTCTGTAAGTGATTGGGTATGGAAATGCACCGTGGGTGGGACATGCAGAGTTAAACATGCCATAAAAAGGGACAGCTCTTTGTTTGGAGTGAACTCTCAAGTGATTTGCTCTTTGAGTGTTCCAGCCTTGATTTGCAAATAAAGGTTTGAACATCTTGAAGAATTCTCCGCGTCGCCTGAGTTGATTTTGAGTATCAGTAACCATGACAAAATTGGCGCAGCGAGCAGGGTCGGAAAGAGGCCCATTCAGTAAAAGACGAACAGCCAAGGGTGCTTCCCAGCCCCTCAGTGGCTCACAAGGACTACAAGACCAGGGTGGCCACCCACAAAAAGATAAGCGGGTTTCCACTTCATTTGGACTAATAACCTGTTAAAAACGGGAAGGGACTGGGGACACAGAAACGTCTAGGCAGTCAGAGTGCCTCTCTGACCCAAAGAATCTGTCATTAAATTATTCTAAGAGGAGACCCGGAGGATTACTCGAGAGGACTGCGCAGTAAGGTAAGTAGAATATGATAATCTGATAAAGTATATTTTGTTGTGATAAGAATAGACCTTCTGGATACCGCCCTTAGAAGAGAAAGGGGACTGAATGGACAAGGTATTCCGTGGCTACCGGACAGTACATGTAAAGTCAGGGAGAATAGGGACTAACATGGGTAACATAAAATTGCAAAATGTTAGGGCCGAGGCAGAGAAAGAAAGTGCTGATAAGAAGAACAAGCAATTCGTAGTTAAGAACAAACCCAGTATTGGTAATTTTTCTGGAGACGCCTTGTCTGACATGGCAACCCTGCTCTAGGGAACAGTGTAGACTACCTTGCACAAAAGAATCCCAGGGGGGGAAGGGACTTTGTGTGGGGGAAAGTGGGGAGGGGGGTGTGTGGTGGGGGGGGAGGGGGGTGTGGGGGGGTTGTGGGGGGGAGGGTGGGGAGGAGTGGGGGAGGGGGTGTGGGAGAGGGGGTGTATGGGTGGGTGCCCTTGTGGGAGTTGTGGGTGGAGTGGGGGTTGTGGGGGTAGGGGTAGGGGGGTGCATGTGGGAGGAGGGGATGGGTGTGTGTGGCAACGGGGGGGAGGGGGTGTTGGAGGGGGGTGTGTGGGGAGACCAGCCTCCTGGCCCTGGCTCTGACCACCCTCACCGGCTCCAGGACCCGGCTCCGGCCTCACTCAACAGCTCCTGGACCCGGCTCCAGCCTCACTCAGCGGCTCCCAGACCCTGCTCCGGACTCACTCAGTGGCTCTCGGCGCCTGCTCCGGACTCACTCAGAGACTCCCGGCACCGGCACCGACCTCACTCGATGGCTCCCGGCTCCAGCCTCACTTAATGGCTCCCAGCCCCGGCTGCACGCAATGACTCCCGGCTCATTGTGCTGGTGGTCATCGCCGCAGCCTCCGTGGCCACCACCACCACTTCCCTGCGGAACACAGCCCCACTCTGCTCCTTCAGCTTTATTCTCCTCACCGTCGGTGATCGACAGCGGGTGCCGGAAGGGGCGTATGACAGGAGAGAAGACCAATAACGTTTGGTAATATTTCACAGATTGGAACAAAAATTGGTGCACTTACAGCACAGGAGAAAGGTGAGTAAGTTGAAGAAAAATTGTAGTGCTATCGGGTACTGTTTTTTCGCAAATTTAAGAACAACACAAACCAGAAGAGGACAAGAATGAGAGTTTTAGTTAAGTATAGATGAGGAGTAATTTATTTGGTCAGAGGGTGGTGAATCTGTGGAATTCTTTGTCACAGAAGGCTGGCGAGGTCAAGTCAGTGGATATATTTAGATTGATTTTTGATTAGTACGGGTGTCAGAGGTTATGGGAGAAAGCAGAAGAATGGGGTTTGAAGGGAAAGACAGATCAGCCATGATTGAATGGCAGAGTAGACCTGATGGGCCAAATTGCCTAATTCCACTCCTATCATTTATGATCTTCAGTCTCTACCCAAAATGTGGAGTCAAGGGATATGGGGAGAAGGCAGGCACAGGTTATTGATAGGGGACGATCAGCCATGATCACAATGAATGACGGTGCTGGCTCGAAGAGACAAATGGCCTCCTCCTGCACCTAGTTTCTATGTTTCTATGTTTCTATGTCACTCATTCCTTCTCTCCAGAGATGCTGCCAGGAGCTACTCCAGCATTTTGTGTCTATCTTCGTTGTGAACCAGCATCTGCTGTTCCTTCCAATACAGAATACAGAGTTCATTTTAAGGTGAGGCCACTGCTGTAATGTAGGAAACATGGCTGCTAATTTACACAATGCAACTTTGCACAAACACAGAGTGGTAATGATAACACTATCTGTTTTTGAAAGATAAATATTGACAAGGTCTGGGGTAATATTCCTTTGGTTCTCTTTGAGAAAACGCAGTGGGATTTTTATCTCTATTCAAGATGTAAAGTCTCATCTCGAAGACGATACCTTTGACAGTTCAGAATTCCCTCAGTGCTCACTTGACTGTCATATTAGATTTTGTTTAGATGCTTGTTTTCCTGTCTCAGAGGCCAGATTCTGACCTGTGGCTGACAGGTAAAAATTGACCCGTTTTATAGCATTTACCTTTTGCAACTTTGAGTATTCTTATTGGCATTTTTATTCAGATGCTTCAATCTTTCAGAAAAACACATAGTATGGAATAAGATTCTTCACAGAGATTGACTCAACAGTTGAATAAGGCTGCAATCTAATCTACATCTGTGCTTTCAATCCCCGAAGTACCAATCTGTAGTGCTGTGAGTTCTTCAGTGAGTCTCAGAATGGCTCTTTTGGTTAATTGATGCAATAACTTAAAGTGAATCTGTCCTGAGGCTATAACAGTTTAATTTTCCAAATAAGATGAAAGAAGACTTAACTCATTCTTCAGAACCTTTGGTTGAAACCACTCCCCCCCCTGTAGTTCAGCAGTCTCTAGCTGGCTAATCAGTAGGATCCAAAAATAATCGCTTTCCAAATTTTGCAGTCTATTGTTCTATCAAAAGTTTCATATGAAAAAGAGGTAGCACAATGAAATGTTGCAATTAGTACCAAGGTGCAAGTTTGTTCCCACTACAGCAGCAGTGTACCAAAGAATACTAGAGTAGAATATCCAATGGTTATAAAACCTTAAAGGACACAAAGTGCTGGAGGAACTCAGCAGGTCAGGCAGCATCTCTGGAGAACATGGATAGGTGACGTTTTGGGTCGAGTCATCTCTTCAGACTGATTGTAGTGGAGAAGAAGATAGCTGGAAAGGGGGAGAGGCAGGACAAATATTGGCTAATATTGGATATAGGCTAAGGGAGTTTTTGATAAGCAGATGGTTCTTGGAACAAAGGCCAGAGATGAAAGCAGGTGTCAGACAGATTTGAAGAGTTGCAGATTGTCAAGTCAGAGGGAGGAAGAAAATGGGGAGGTGGGGAAAGGGGGTGGGTGGAGGAGAGAATAAAGTGGGAGCCCAGGTAGGGCACAGGGAAAAGAAGGGGTGGAAGAAAGGGAATAGTGGGGGCTTGTAGGAGAGAAGGGGGGGGGGGGGGGGGGGGGGGGGGGGGTAATTAGAGGTTACCTAAAATTGGGGAATTCAATGTTCATACTATTGGGTTGTATGCTACCCAAGCAAAATATGAGGCCCTGTTCCTCATAGTCTGCTTGATTAACATCCTGACAACCCTATTCAGGATAAAGTAAAAAGCTGACCTGGTCACAGCTGGTATATGCACTGTTAATCACTGATGATATTACAGTGCAGCCACCACTGTTTTGTCATGGGAGTGACTGTAGAAACAACAACAATCTCTATCACGGCACCATGAAATGGAGGCTAACATCCGCAGAAGGCACCTGTACAATTAAAATGGGACATCAATAAGTTGCTGCCATTGATTTAACTGTAAACTCATGGGGTGCATTGTTTGCTAACCCGACCTAGTGTAACTATCAGATATCAATGATCTATCAAAAGTTAAGGTATTTTGCAGGTACAATCTTCTCTCATTGTAAAAGAACCTGCAAATGTAACACATGCTCGTTTGATTTGCAAATGAGTTTTGAGAGATTAAAATCAAATTTTTAAGCATGGATTTTCATTTCCTCAGTAAATGATTTCAAAATTCTCTGCTTTTAATAACACTTTTCAGCTAGTACATCAATACCATATAAATATTCCAATCTTTATTCCATGCTGTGGAAAATGTTTCATGTAATGTAGAAATAGTGGTTCATATATCTTGGTTTGTTATCTATGACGAATAAGGAAATGCAAAAAGCAGAGATCACTCGGTCTTTGTGGCCAGCTTTCTCTAACTCTGCACAAGTGACATCACTTCATCACTGACTGTATATTCGGAGTCATGAATTACTAAACCTGTTTCTGAGGATAGACGCAAAATGCAGGAGTATCTCAGCGGGTCAGGCAGCATCTCTGGAGAAAAAGAATAGGTGACATTTGGGGTCTGAACCCTTCTTCAACCTCAGAAGAACGTTTCCTACCAGAAATGTTACCTATTCCTTTTCTCCCTAGATGCTGCCTGACCCGCTGAGTTACTCCAGAATTTTGTGTCTATCTTCAGTATAAACCAACATCTGCAGTTCCTTCCTACAGTGTTTCTGAGGAACTGCTTCAGATGGGATCATGACAGGATTCATAGAATCAGTGCTTTATTTGTGATTGTATCTGCAGTACAGGGATCTCTAATAAGTTAGAATTTCAATTTTTAGAATTTATGCTTTTCAACTTTAAATTATCTGTTTTAATGTAATAAGATCACTAAAGGGTTATAAGCTAAAATGTATTTAATTAATTAGGTCAACTGGCCCTTAATCAGCAAAATTAGCTTTTAGGGTGATGATCTACCATTTTACTTCGGAGTCACGTGAGTGACTACGTGATGAAGGCCGTACCCACGCATGCGCGTCATTACGTCTGACGCATTGCGCAATGACTGGCCGGCGGGCGTGTCGCTCCTTCCAGCGGGTAAGTTTAAAAGACTCAGGTAAGTGTTTTAAAAACTTAGCTGAAGTCGTTGCTCCCGGTCGGGAGTGTGTTTTGTTTTTACGTATTTTCAGCTTCGGATTGCGGGAGAGATGTCTAAGAGGCGAGCCGTGACCAAACTGGCTGCGGAAGACCACGGGCCTGCAGGCAGCGTGCGACCGCCGAATTCGCCTCCAGGGCCACTGGCAGGGCAGCCAGCGGCTACAGACTTGGTGCTGCCAGAAAGTACCTTGGCTCCTCCACGGGGGAGAAAAGCCACAAAAAAGTCTGTGAGGGCCCTGGAATCAGAGGAGTCGGGCCAGGAGGTGGAAGAGTCCCCTCCTTCTAAGGGCAGTGTTACCGGCAGGCTGGCCCATCTGGAGAGCCTTGTGGAGAGTTTACATCAGCATGATATGCTCCAAAGGACGGAGTTATCGGAGCCCGGGGAGTATATGGAACCCGAGGCAGCAGCGCCTGTGTCAGGGCTGCATAATATCTCCCTGTCAGATGACGGGAGCATACGAGGTCAGTGCTATGCTGACCCAGAGTACGGAGGCACAGTTGGACTAGAGGGACCTATCAGGACTATCTATTGCATCCAAATTTGCGGTCCCAGTCCTCACAGGTGAGCCATTGGATGACAAGCTCGCTGTGAACATTAATAGTAAAATTAAATGAGAACTTACCAGTTCGAAATTTGATCTGTATTTTATGAGGAGTTACGATGAGGGATTACGTGAAGAACCCGTCCAGCACGCATGCACAACATTCTTCAAAGCAGCGGTGTGGATTCACAGAAAAAACACAACGATTTAAATAAATATAGTAAAGAAAAAATAAGAACTTAATTACCAGTTGATCTGTATAATAGAGGGAGGGAGCGGAGGGCACGTAATCCCTCATCGTAACTCCTCATAAAAAACAGATGAAACTTCGAACTGGTAAGTTCTCATTTAATCTTACTATTTTATTTCGGAGTCACGCTTCATGCTTCATGCTTCACTCACTGTCTGAAGACCTTTGAGGGAGGAAGTATGTTATCACAATCAACAATAACCTGTTTGTGAACAAAAAAGGTTTATTAATAACAACAACAAACAGAGAGCACCACCGGGCTTAAATTAAATATTATCTGCAGACTCTAAAATTCTGTCTGTAAATGGAGCAGGCTCCGCCAGCGGCTTATTATAAAACTTTTGGAAAGTTCTTTCCGAGGACCATCCTGCTCTGGCCAGAATATTGTCCATAGGCACGTCCATTCGCCTAGCCGCCGACGAGGATGCAGCCCTGGTGGAGTGAGATTTGTAAACATTAGTGTTGACTCCCGCGGACTTAAGCACCTGCTTGAGCCACCTTGAAATGGTTTGGCTTGTCACCTGACCCCGGGGCTTCTTGTGGCTTATCCATAAGGCTTTTTCTCTCCCTCTTAAGTTGTATGTTGTGTCTATGTAAATGGCGAGATGGGTCTTGGCACACAGCCGTGGGTCAGATGAATATGCCCGGAACTCCATGACTGGAGGCATGGTTCCTGGTCTAGTTTGTTTGACCAGGCCCTGAATATGGAATGTGATACAGTCCAACGATTCTGTCATGCTGTCCTGCCTCAGAAGGTGGAGGGACTGTACCCTTTGTGCTGACACTAGTGCCATGAGCATGATTGATTTCAGGGTAAGTTGTTCCAGCGTGAGTGACCTGGGTGGTGGCCATCCGCTAAGGTACGTCAGCACAATGCTGACATCCCAGATCTGAGTGTACCTTGGTCTGGGAGAATTAGTGTTAAAAATACCCCTCATGAGTTTGACCACCAGTGGATGGGACCCCAAAGCCTGTTGTCCTGCTGCTGGAACCAAATAAGCTGACAATGCACTCCTGGCTGTATTGATGGCACTGTAGCTGAGTCCATCCCGTTGTAATCCAACCAGGAACTCCACAACACTGGTAGCTGTTGCTGTTGAGTAGGTAGTTCCTGTTTTGGAGCAATACCATTCCCATTTCCTTACGCTGGTCAGGTATTGTCTCCTGGTGGACTCTCGGTGGGATGCGGTCATCATGTTGATAGCGTCCTCAGACAGTCCCAGGCCCAGTAGAGGTCTTTTTAGAATCTGCAAGCCAGGAGATTGACTCTGTCATGGCACGGGTGACTAATGCCTGACACTGGGTAGATTAATAATTCTGGACTGTTGGGTAATTCCAACGGTGCTTCAACAGCCATGTCGAGGGCCACTGGGAACCATGGCTGTGTAGGCCAGTCGGGTATTATCAAGATTCCTGAAGCGGAATCCAATTGAATCTTGCATAATACCCGACTGATGAGGCAGAAGGGAGGAAAAGCATAGAAGAACATTTTCCCCCAATGCAGCATGAATGCATCAAATGCTGCTGCCTCAGGGTCTGGTTCCCACGCAACATACGCTGGTACCTGGTGATTCAGCCTGGATGCAAATAGATCGATATCTGGTGTGCCATATTGCTTTGTAATTTCAGCAAATACTTTGGGATTTAACATCCATTCGATGTTATCGTTAAATTTGCGTGACCTGGTGTCTGCCACTGTATTTTGTTTACCTGGTAGGTAAGTTGCTGATAACCAAATATGTCTTTCGACACACCATTGCCAGATTAGGTTGACCAATTGTCACATGATATCGACTTTACACCACCCATGTGGTTGATATAAGCCACCACCGTGGCATTATCTAATAGCAACCGGACATGTGCGTGATGCGTATTAGATGAATATGTTTTTAAACCACAAAACGCACCCACCATTTCAAAGTAGTTAATACCTAGTGTCTGTAGGCAAGATGATTCAAAATTAGTCCATCTGCCCCCTGTGCTGGATTGCATGTTAGTTGCTCCCCAGCCCAAAGCACTGGCATCCGTTTGAATGGTTAATACTGGGTTGGTGATTATTATGCGACTGGAGCTAAGCCTAATGTTCCTTGTCCACCATTGTAACTCTGGAATGCCATTTACATTTGCCGCAGCAGAAAAATTCATAACTCAGTCAAAGTGACCTGAGTTTTTCTTTAGTGCGTGCACTTTTGTTCTTTGTAAATTTTGATAGTGCAGAGGCCCAAATAGTACAGCTGGAAAGGCTGCTTTCCCCTTCAGCAGAGTTACAGTCATGCGAATAGTGTCAATCGTAAATCCATGATAGTCCATGGTTGTGGACGGTGTCAAATTGGATTTATCTGGATGTAGGACAAACCCCAAAGTTTCAAACAAACGTTTGGTGGCTGTTTCAAAAGTTTCCATCTTGAAATGTATATACTTAATAGATTTGTTTAAAGAAGTTAAGTCAATCATGATGCGACATCCACCATCTTTTTTAGTTTTAGTGAAAATATTAGACACAAATTCCAAAGATTCATGTTTTGTTATTTTTTTTTCTTTCATTACACCTTTTGCTAGTAGCCTCATCAGTTCAGCTTGACCCTCTTGTTTCTCTTTGACTGAGAGGGTGAATACCCTTTGGGGTATATGCTGAACTGGTGGCATGATTTCATGAACAAAGTCAATTTTGTCGCCATGAATGCTGCTGAGTATGTATTTTTCATTAGTGATAGACTCCCATGCATCCAAAAACAAGTGCAATCTCCCCCCAGTTAGTATAGAGCCCCTACTGCTCATATGCTGAGAGGAACCAGACCCACCTACCTCCATGGTTACTGGTGCTTCTTCTGCCTCTTTGCTGGATGATGAGGTATCTGCTGGGCTGTAGAGGGCTGCTGTTGATGTTGATGTTGCTGTTGATGTTGATGTTGGAGGTGGCGCATTTTCCATGGGGTCCACTCTGGGCCCTGGCCTAAAAAAGGCTTACGGGGAATGGTTGCGGACCCCGAGCTTTCACCAGTCCCATATGGTAGTCGGCGACTGGTGGACGCCGTGGAGTACTGCCGCCTGGGTTTGTTAGGTCTGCTCGGTCCCAAACCTGCCCTCACGTGACCAAAGATCTTGGACTCTTCCTCCAGGTCTTTCACCTTTTTTGGAAGGTCCTTTCCAAAGAGCAGAATTGGAGATTCTGAACCCGGTGTTTTGCAAAGTCCTGCAAACCTAGGGTTGAGGGCAGGCTTGATGATTTCCTTTGCACAGCAGAGCTAATGTATCTTGCTGATTTGTGGTGATGTCCACACCATCTATGGACCGAGCATATAAAGTTATTCCTGCTGTCAGGAGTTTTAGGGTTTTCTTGAGCTTCAACTCCAGGTTCCTGATATTCTGCCCCAAATGTCCCCAAATTTGGCTGTTTACAGCTGGTACATTCAATGATGTACAATTTTCTGGGGCTGAATATAATTCAAGAGCCTCATTGACCACCCATTCTTGTAGGGGTTTTGAGGACAGGTGGTCAATGCTGGCTGCAAGTTTCAGCTCTAAAGGCCGACCCCTCGTGGTCATGACCACGTAGTAGTGACCACACCCAGCAGCTCTTCCTGATTCTGTACACCCTGCGTACTCCAGACATCTTCAGCCAGCGATCCCTCTTCTTGACCAGCCCAGACCTGGTCGCCAATGCTGCCTTCAATAGAAGGTGAAGCAATGGCCAGTGCTGTAAAGGGCACTGCGGGAGTGCCTGAGCTCCCTTGGCGAGTCTGCTGCTGCTCTCTCAGCAGATCTCGCTGGAGCAATTGCTCCATAAGCCGTTCCATTCGGCTTAGGCGGCTGCCTTTGCCGCTCTCGAACGATGAGGCATCTTCATCCGAATCGTCGGATACTACCGCCCGGTTCTGGCTGCAGGTACCTCCAGCCCGCTGCTCAGGCTGCACGAGCGGTGCTGGGCTCGGCTCGGTAGTCAATCCTGCCGCCTCTCGCCCCCCCTCCAAAGAACGCTCCACAATGGGAGACGAACGGGGGCGAGCTACAGATTTATTTCCTCTGGTCTTGCTCATTCTTTCTGGAACACAAAGCAGACCACAGAAAAAAATACACACGGCCACGGTTACCTGTCGGCCCGACTTTCAAATTGTAGCGGGAGCGCCTTGAACTCCCGTTCGTCGTGGGTGCACTGCATGAACGCTAATGTCGCGCATGCGTGCTGGATGGGGTCTTTACGTAGTCACTCACGTGACTCTGAAGTAAAATTACATGGCTTCCCATCCACTGCAAGAACAAAAGATGGAGGAGACCACTGCCAGGTATAACACTCCACTAAACTGTGCCTCACTGAGTGTCCCCATTGTTAACCAAGCCATTTGGGGGCACATTGGAGGGGGCGTCCGAGCCCAGGAGGTTAAACTCCAAAGAGTACTCCGGATACTCGCCTCGGGCATCATGGCCTTTGCTAGGTCAGTGGAGGGGGCGCCTCTCTCAGATACACAGCAGGATGCGATGGAATTAATGTGCAATGCACATTTTGAAATCAATTGCATTAGAAAGAATGCCATCCGTCCTGCTATAAATCCTACATTTGCTGGACTCTGTAAGCTGGGGAATATACAACCCCCAAACCTTCTGTTCGGAGAAAACCTGACTAAACAGGTTAAAGAACTCGATTAGGAGTCAACGGCTGTTGGCCTCATGAAGGTTCCTCCGAAGGTCTTTTCGGAGACTGTACCCCTACCCTCCTCTACACACCAAACGGGTCGCTGGCTACGGTGGACGTGGTACTGAGCAACAAACACAGAGGCCTTTTTTAGGGCAGGGCCCAAGCCGGGCCATTTAGGGCAGGGCCCAAGTGTGGCCCTGCAGCAGCCCTACCCCACAGACCTTGGGGGTAGAAGCAAGCGACCTTACCACCAGTAAACTCTAAGGTAGGTGAGACTGCAATGGATACATTACAAGTTGGGGGGAGATTGCAATTTTTCTTACATGAATGGCAGTGGATAACATCTAAACCGTTTATACTGCATAGTATTCAAGGTTTCCAAATTGAGTTCATTTCTGACTTGCCTCCACCCACTCAGCATACAGCTGGCCATACTTTTGTGTTTTCACAACAGGAGTGTATTCGTGCACAAAGAGAACTTGACTCTTTGTTCAATAAAGGGGTAATTGAGAGGGCGAGGCGTGAGTTTTATCAGTTTGGGTCAAATATCTTTACTAGGCTAAAGAAGGATGGAGGATGTAGAATTATCCTAGATTTGACAGAGTTTAATACCTTTGTGCAGCAGAAACATTTCAAATGGAAACTTTTGTCTGCTAAACAACTGCTTTCCAAGGGATCTTATATGGCAAGCATTGACCTCAAAGATGCTTACTATTCAGTGGCCATTCATGAAAGGCACAGGAGATTTTTGAAGTTTAACTGGATGGATCAGTTGTGGCAGTTTAAAGCATTGCCTAATGGGTTAACTTCAGCTCCCAGACTATTCACAAAATTGCTCAAACCAGTCCTGGGGTTACTCAGAGCACAGAATCATATTGTCATGGCTAATTTGGACGACATTGTAGTCATTGGGAGGACTTTCGAATTAGCTGAATTATCTGTGTCAGCCACAAAGCTCGTTTTCGAAATGTTAGGATTCGTCTTCCATCCAGTTAAGTCTAAATTGGTGCCATCAACGATAATTGACTATTTGGGGTTCACCATTAACTCAGTACACATGTCAGTGACTCTGCCTCGAGGCAAGCAATTAGAGTTAATTGAAGCATGCAGGAAACTCATTGTTGATAATCACCCTTCTATTAGATATGTGGCTCGGGTAATTGGAAAATTAGTGGCAGCATTCCCAGCTGCACAATTCGTGCATTTGCACTACCAAAATTTACACCATGCAAAGGAACAGGCACTTAAGCTTCAGAGAGGTAGTTTTGATAGACCCATGCAGCTACCAGCTGAGGCTCTGACTGAGTTACAATGATGGATTGCCAATGTTCAGTGATTCTCTAGTACCATTTGAGTCAATACACCATCAGTTACTCTGCAGACTGATGCCAGTGCACTAGGTTGGGGTTCTACTGATACCGTCTCAAGCTGCGGTGGCAGGTAGGATCTGCAGGAAGCATCCATGCTTCAATCACACGGCATTAACTATTTAGAGTTGTTGGGAGCACTCTATGGGTTAAAGTCTTTTTTTACCAACAGGCATCATTAATCACATGGGTGGCAGTAAGTCTGTATCCTGTGATAGGTTGTCTAATCTCCTCTGGCACTGGTGTATTGCGAGAAACATCTGGGTTTCAGCTATCTATTTACCAGGTAGATATAACACAGTGGCAGACACCAGATCACGAGAGTTCAATGATAACAAAGAATGGATGTTAAATCACAAAGTATTCAATGATATTGTCCTTCGTTATGGTGTGCATTGATCTGTTTGCTTCCAGGCTTAATCATCAGTTACCAATTTACATGTCATGGGAGCCAGACCCAGGGGCAGTAGCGGTGGATGCATTCTCGCTAGACTGGGGTTGTAAATTTGTGTATGTTTTCCCCCTATTCTGCCTCATTACTCGATGTGTGGCAAAAATTCAGCAAGATTCCGCCACTGGCATTTTGGTAGTGCCAGACTGGCATACTCAGCATTAGTTTCCTCTGGTTCTAGCCTTAATTACACTGCCTTTTATGGCAGTGCCCAAGAGCAGAAATCTGCTGGTACACCCAGTGATATGGGAAAGCCACCCTCTTCATACCGTATAAATTTGTTGCTTTGCAGATTCTGAGGAGACCGTTCCTGGGGCTTGGGCTTTCAGACCGTAGCTTTGATGTCATCACTGCGGCCTGGAGGAAGAGCACACAGAAACAGTACATCTCTCACATAAGAAGATGGGAGACGTACTGTTCCCGCTCTCACATTTCATATCACACAGCTTCAATCATTGATCTTTTGGAATTTCTATTGTCACTCTTTCACGATAACAAACTTAGTTACAGTGCTATTAACAGTGCCCGGAGTGCTTTGTCCATTTATTTACGGCTGGGGTCAGCACACCACACGGTAGGGTCCCACCCGTTAATAACCAAATTTATGAAGGGCGTCTTTAACTCCACTCCACTTAGACCTGGGTACACACACATATGTGATGTCAGCGTGACTACTTTCAATGTCAGGTGGTGTAGGGACAGAGATGAAACTGGTGCCCACTCACACTGCTCCGTCAGAGGGCACCAGTTTCTTCTCTGTCCCTACACCACCTGACATTGAAAGTAGTCATGCTCATGGCCCTGGTCTCAGCACAACGGGTCCAGACGCTACATAAATCATTTCAACTCAGTATCCTGTACCTGCCTTCTCTCCATACCCCCTGATCCCTTTAGCCACAAGGGCCACATCTAACTCCCATTTAAATATAGCCAATGAACTGGCCGCAACTACCTTCTGTGGCAGAGGATTCCAGAGACTCACCACTCTCTGTGTGAAAAATGTTTTCCTCATCTCGGTCCTAAAGGAAATCCCCCTTATCCTTAAACGTGCCCTCCGCTCCCTACCCTCGTAACATAACGATCATCTGGTAGTTCTAGTCATCTATTATCTTACTATGTTAGTTCAATAACGTTTTTCTGTGACTACACACCGCTGCTTTGAAGATTGACACGCATGCGTGGGGACGGCCTTCTTCACGTAATCCCTCATCGTAACTCCTCATAAAATAACGATCAAACTTCAAACTGGTAAGTTCTCGTTTAATCTTACTACTGTCACCAACAGCAAGGAACAAAAGTAGGAGATTGCTTTTGATGACAACTTGGACAAAATGTAGAATCTTCTATCATAGTAATTCAGTAATTATTTTATTTTATATTATTTGAGTAATGAGTTTAATTTTCAGCATGTGTTGATTTTATACATTTTAATTATTAGTTTATTAAATTAGAAGTTGATTGATCACTAAATTAAAACAAGCAAGAGAATCATGGTCAAAGTTGCAGAGGGTGTTCAGTTTAAAATAAGCAGCATGATGTAAAGACTGCAACTCATATTTGTGTTCTTGCAATTTGCAAAGAGGTGAAAGGCAATATTACAATTTACTCTCCATGTGTAAGAGATAAGAAATTGCAATTTTAATCCACATGGTTCACTTCTCTTTCTGAAACTTTCCAAATCATTTTCCAGTAATTGGATGCAAATAAATTCAAATGATATCCCAAATGATCAGTAGCAATACAGTTCAGATTACCTCAGACTCTCCTTGAATCTGTAATACAATAACCACGACCCCCTATATAATATGGTTAATAAATAGCATTGTATATCCTTAAAATGTTCACAAACACTGAAGAAACAACATATCACCAGAGAGGAATTACAAGGGTTTTCTGTATGGTAATGCCATAGTTTTAAGATGAATTTCATGACATATGACCTGCTATTATGCCATGATACCACATTGTGAAAGATTATTTTATTCTAGACTGTTTGACCAGCCAAGACATATAATGAAGTTGGTGAAAATAAAGCTCAGTATTTGACACCTTTGTGTGATTGGGGAACAAATTGTTTTATTCATTCACACAATGTGTGCAAATTTGTCAGAGGAATAGATTGAATAGATGCACAGAGTCTCTTGCCAGGTAACTTTTTCACACAGAGGGTGGTGGGTGTCTGCAATGAGCTGCCAGAGGAGGTAGTTTAGGCAGCATGTAAGAACCAGACAGGTACATGGGTAGGATAGGTTTAGAGGGATATGGGCCAAATGCAGGCAGGTAGGACAAATGTAGCTGAGACATGTTGGCCGGTGTGGGCAAGTTGGACCGAAGGGCCTGTTTCCACGCTGTATCACTCTATGACTCTAATGTGTGTGTCTCCTGCAAAGCTGGCATTTATTGCACATTCCAAATTGCCCTTGAACTGAACAGCTTGCTAAGCTATTTCAATTATGATCTGTCAAACTATTCTTAATGACTCTGCAGATCAGTAGATTTTATGAATTTGACTCCTTGAGCAAAACCAACTGTAAGATCTTAGTTGTTTAAATATTTCAGTTAAATTTGATTACATTATTAGGTGCAATAATGTTTGATGCAGTCGGATTTCCAATTTTGGGTGAATTTTAATTGAAATCATTGGTATTTTGGTTGGTGATAACATTTTAAGGGTTTTGTGTTTTCACTGCCGACAAATCCCTTTATATTGTTGTTGCTGTGCTTCATGTTTATTGGAATTTTAGTCAACAATCTTCTAAATTGGCTGCAACCTGCGCATCATGAAAGACTTGAACCAAATTACAGGAACATAATTGTGGATTGTAGTTATTAGCTGGATTGGAATTTGGAGGCCAACTAGTTGGAATCTGAGCAGAGCACCAGTTGGAGACGAGTGTGTAATGGAGAAAGATTAACAGATCGAGAGGGGTGTGTTTGTTCATAGAATAAGACGTTGTTGAAATACCTGCACCTTAATCAGCTAACTAAACTCCATTTTGTGGATTTGGCATGTTACTCCATTGTCCCCAAACATTTTAACTTAGTTTCTGTTGTGAGAATTATATTATTAGGAATCAGTCAGCAGAAAATAATCCATCTTGCTAATACTAATTCATGCACTATGTTTCAGTTGGCAATGTAAATGTACGTATTTACCTGACCCTTCATGATTAAACAGCTGAATGCAATGCTGGTTTAAAATAATGGTTGATTGATTATGCAGTGAGTTTGATTGTAGAATCATGTGGATCAGTGCTTGTCACCTTTGAAGGCAGGAGTTTAAAGACCTGACATAGTGCATTGTTGCATTTGTCCATTTGTGCTTTCTGCTGGGAAAGGTCATGCTGTAGGTGAAATTACTTTTCAGTAATAGCGTATTAGTTATGGAGCATAGACATAACAACAAATCACTTCCTCCCAATAAACCAGTAAGGCAATGTTTGTAATTTCAATTTTTACAGCCTTTAACTGCACACTTGTGAGAAAATTGAACGCCACTCATAACTTACATCTGTTATTTAATTTGCTTTTGAAAATATAAACTATTTGCTCTTAATTGTACCAAGTAAAATGGACAAGGATTAATGTGTAGTGGAAGCTGTAATTTATATATGCTGGATAGGTCACATTTTGACCTTTTGATAATTTGTTTTTAGAGTGCAACATAATCCATATATGTGTTGGATATTAGCCAAGGATTCCTCGATTAATTCACCATGCTCCTTTTAATATATGAGTAACAGGTAGGTAAAAAAAAAACCGATAAGGTTTCAAGTGCTATCACTGGGTAAAAGGGGGGACAGTGCTCCATTTTATCATTTAACCATTTAATCTCTCCTGGTTAGATCTTGTTCAGACTTTCCCCTTTTGTTCTTTCTGGCTCTCTCTGCTTTCTCTGCATCTTAAAAGTGTGTCAGATATATCATCAGCAGCCCCTGAAGCATTAACGCTGAATCTCTCCACATATGACCACTGAGTATTTCCAACAGTTACTGTTCCTTTTTATTTCAATAATTTGCCATCTGCATTAGATTAATAATCTCTAGAACTATCCTGTATCTAGTCAATTAGCATTTACCACAGAATAACACAAGCATTGGTAGACAACCCCTTAATGCTTAGTTTTCCCCATTCTACATGGAATTCCAGACCCACAGGAAAATGATTGGCTTTTAACAATGGTCTGGAATGCTGGATTGTTTGGGACAATTAAAGATGGGCAATAAATACAATGTAATGGAGAACTTGAGTTGTGAGGAAGATTGGGTAGGCTGGGTGTTTTTGAAGAGTGAGGAGAAATTTAATTTTGATGTCTATGAGAGTACAAAACAGGGTGAATAGCAAAACATTTTTTAGCAGAATTGCGCACTGTGTCCATATTGACCATCGCTCACCGTTCAGTGTTAGCAAGACAAAGGAATTTGTGATTGACTTCAGGAAGCAAAGAGGTACACGCATCTCAGTACACATTGATGGCACATTATTTGATGGTCAAAAGCTTCAAGTTCTTTGGAATAAATATCAACAGCAATTTGTCCTGGCACAATCATATCGAACCCATGGCCAAGAAAACACATTGACAGCTCTACTTCCTTAGAAGGCTTAGGAAGTTCGGCATGACAACCCTCAACAACTATAACAGATGGTTTGTAAAAATCATTTTATCAGGATGCATCACAGCATGATTTGGGGAACAACCTCCATCCTGAACACCAACACCATTCCTATACACACTGGGGACAAATTACATTTATATCAAGCCAGTTAACCTACAAAAACCTGTATGCTTTGGAGTGTGCAAGGAAACTGAAGATCTTGGAAAAAACCCACGTGGTCACAGCACGAACTCTATACAGACAGCACCTGATGGTCAGGGTCGAACCTGGGTCTCTAGTGCTGTAAGCGCTGTCAGGTAGCAACTCTACTACTGCTGCACAATGCACCTGAAAACAGAAAAAAAAACTTGAGGTGTTGCATTTTGGGAAGTCTAACATGGGCTGGACCTACACAGTGAACGGTCGTGCTCTGGGAAGTACAGTTTTTGTTTATTGTCACAAAAGCTTTTGTTGCGTGCTTTTCACTGTACCTGGAGTGTTTTAAAGCAGAGGGATCTGGAAGTGCAGGTATGTAATTCATTGAAAGTGGCATTACAGTTAGATAGGGTGTTTAAAAAGGCTTTTGGCACATTGGCCTTTACAAATCAGAGAATAGAGTTTAGAAGTTGGGAGGTCAAGTTTCAATTATATAAGATGTTGGTGAGGCCACATTTAGAGTATTGTTTTTAGTTCTGGGCACCATGTTATAGGAAAAATGGTATAAAGTGCAGGTACTAGCACAATATTTAAGAAACATTTAGACAGGTACATGTATAGTACAGGTTTAGAGAGATATGGGCCAAATGCAGGCAGGTGGAAGTACTGTGGACGGGACAAGTTGGATGGTGTGGGCAAGCCAATTTCCATGCTTTATGACTATAATAATATAATAATAATAACTTTATTATGGACTCAAGGTCCAGACAAGGGGCAACATTACATTAAAAATGCATTGCACTTATCTAATAGCATAATATATATAAAATCATGGTAAATCACTATAAAAACAATCATAATTTATTAATTTTAAAAACCCACAAAATTAAGTTAAAAAACCAGAGTAAAGATGATCATGTCGTACAACGGAGAGCAACGATACCAGTTGTCTCCACAGCTGGGTTTCGTAGCGTGTAGTGCTAACCCTTATGTTTGTCAAGGCCACAATAAGCACATTTTTAGAGTCATTTATCCTGCAAATGAAATATACATGTGGTGTCTTAGGATAGCTTCTAAGTACTGACTCCTGCAGCCACAAACATGTTACTGGCACCACACCATTGGTTGCCTTAGCAGTGTTCTCATGGCATTGTTATATGCCACCTTTAGTCTCTGCATACTTGTCTTTAAATAGTTCGACACAGTGTGCGCAGTGTGAGGGGTGTGCAGTATGCTCTAAATAGCGACGTCTCTTCACCACATCTGCACACGCACAAAACCTTTACGCAAGAAAGAGGATATTCGCCAGTATATACGGCAGCGCGTCGTTGCCTATATAATTTACCTCAACATCTGTCATTTGTTCTGTGATAATATGCCCTAGATATTTTATCTTATTACAGACACTAAGATTGTCTTGTCAGACAATTTAAAATCAGGATATTAAAACCCTAAGTCTGCCAAGATCTATCATCCTGAGGGTTTTATTAAATTAACAATGAAACATGACTTTGACCCATTTTCCTTATGTAAACTCATTATCAAACATTGCTAATGCCCCAGGGCAAACCTTGAGAAATGTTTATGGAATTAAAGGCTTTTTTTTTTAATGCAAGTTGTTTACTAAATATGCACAGTCACTGTAAATTGGTTAGTGGGGTTGTGCATGATGCTCTTACAATTTAATTTGGATAATTTGCTATATCACACCATAGGATAAGTTTATTCAAGCTAAAATAATGCAGATGTGTTTACAACAATATAATAAACAAAGGCAAACACACACTGCAAGCTGTTAAATGTTTCTGTGTGAGCATGATCTACCAATTAATGAGATTACAACTGGCCTGTATCTCCCTTTGGCTTCATATCTTCTTGTATTGTAGATCTAACAAAGTTCTATCAACCTCTCCATCTTCTTAGGGCAGTTGCAGGGGGTTAGGGATTGACAATGGACTTATTTCATTTTTTTTGGGTTCTGAAGTTCAGATGGAATGAGTCCAAGGGGGGAGAGTGGGAATCTTTTCCATCAGATGGCGCCAAGAGGCGACTGATGGGCTGCAGAATTTGTGAGGTGGAGCTTTTGAAGCTTAAAATCGTCCCTTTGTGTACTCCTATTGCACTGTCTCAAATGTCTCAATCCTATCCTAAATGTCATCCTCCCAATTGTTTGGGAATTCCTCCACTGGGAATCCTCATGAGGGAGTTCATAAGTCATAGGGGCAGAAGTAGGAATTCAGCCCATCAAATTTATTCCGCCATTCATTCATAGTTATCTTGGTTCCCATGTTGACCCCTTTCTTCTCCTTCTCTCCGTAACACTAGACACTCTTACCAATCAAGTATCTGTCAATTTCCCAGTAAAATACGTGCTTGTTGTGGAGTGCTGTTTTTGTTGAGGGAGAAGTTGAACACATCCTTGAATCTTTTTTTCTTGTCCACTTGGTAGTAATCTATTCTTATGACAGAACCTAGACAATAGAGTCTATTTTGTGCCAGAATGTGACACAATGGCCTGCTAACAGGTCGACTGAGTATAATTAGGAGCTCAAACACTTGTGGATATTAGTTTTGTCTATCCAGTGAAATTTTGTGGATTGTGAAGGGACAACAACAGTAGTATTTTTTCTAGTGTTATTGAGATGCAGATGCAGAATAATGTCATGCAAAAGCTTGTGAAGCATGCCTCAGAAAACATTTCACAAGACTTGGGGTACATTGCTGCTTGGTAGATCAAGATTTTATCATGGACAAAAAATACTTTGCCAAAGCCTATTGGTGCATTGTAAACCAATGGGAGTATTTCATTTCATTGATATAAGCTTTCATTGACAGATAACACCGAGATATTGTCAAAGGTCAATCTGGTGTCAGGGGTCAATTGGTAAATGACTCGTCTAGATTTGTCTGTGAGATCTATATTATCTTACAGGCTTCAAGGAAAGTATCAACAATGGTTTGGAGAGCTCAGCCTTAAATGTGTGTCAGCGCAAGCATTGTATTGGCATAATGTCATTGACGTTGGACATTTGGGTAACCCTTGGTTCTGGGCTGTAGCCACCATAGTTGAAAAAAACGCTTATTATTATCTGCTTGTTAACTCAACCTCTGGAAATAGTTTGTTGTAGGAGAGGTGACAATAACAGCAAGGAAAGGTGTGGAGAATTGTTGGGGTAATGGACACAACTTTGTTTCGGACATTCACTCTCCAAAAAGTTCAAAGAGAAGAACACCCCCTGAGTCTGCAAGAGCAGGAGCACAAGATGATTCCTTCGATGACTCGGGTAACCAAAACTTGGAATGGGCACAAACATTGAATCAGGTAAGTGGAAAACTCTTGAAAAAGAGCAGCTAGACATGTTCCTCAGGACCTGTAGGGAGTCGTGTGGCTGGGACTAACGTAAACAATCAACCGATGGGACGGAAGAATATGCTTGAAAATCCTCAACCACATGGGCCCGCATTGATAGATTTTGTCAAAGAGAAAAGGTCAAATCAGTTCGGGGATGAAACTCGGCGCAGGAAGAAAATCCACAGTCCGCAGAGCTTCGCACCTATGGGTGTAATGGCAGAAGTTTCAGGCAACCAGCTCCAAGAAGAACGCAACCAGGACATTGTAAAGTGGAGAACATGAAGGATGTAAGCCGTTGGTGGAAAAAGGGGCCCCAAAATTAAACAGCAAAGATTGGGAAATCATCAATGCAGATGTGGCTTAATTATTAGTGGATATCAGCAGAATAGACGTTGGAGAAGATGTGTGATCTAGTCTACAGCTATGGAAAGGAGAAATTAGGGGAGAAGGAAAAAACTCAGCAGAAAAGATAGACCTCTCCCCCAAGTCCTGTAGTCTCCAGGGATATCCAACGACTTGTTAAAGAACGAAGAAGGCTGAGTGAAGGTGTGGAAAACAGCCAACACGCCGAAGAAAGGGAGGGCATCAATCTCTTCAAACGGACCTAAAACCGAGGCTCTCAAATTGCGCATGAGCGGAGATTTTAAGGACACGACACAAAAAGAAGGAAACCTCCTTCAACTAATCA